>WNWK01015192.1:0-48685 GCA_009830355.1 Cherax destructor
TTTGGGAAATGGTAATGGTAAATATGTATTAAGAAATAAATAACAAATGGTTACAAATAAGGAAAAATATATACAGTGGTACCTCGGTTAACGATGGTCCCCAAACTCGCTCTTTTATGTAAGTTTATTTTTTTAAATGCTTTTGTAAGTGTGTTTTTGGGGGTCTAAAAGGACTAGTCTATTTTACATCATTCCTTATGGGGATAAATTCGTTTGGTAATGGCACTTGAAGAGCATTCTGGAACGAAAAAATATCGTTAACCGAGGTACCACTATATATAAAATACAAAATAAGTCACACAATCAAATTTTGTGAGAAATTTAAGATAGTGAGGTAGCAGTTACTGGAACAATTATGAATTTAACTACACTAACATACAATCAATTTTGTGAGAAATTTAAGATAGTGAGGTAGCACTACAATTATTGCACTAACGTAGTCTAAGGATTTGGTCATTGAGGTTGATCAGTCTCTGTAAGATTAGCATCTCGAAGGAAGTTGGACAGTTCATTTTCATTTGTGATATAGTAAGCACGGCCTACATTTGTTTTCCTAACCAGGATTTTCCCATCCCATGTGAAGCACTGGTGGATTTTGTCATTATTCTCACGTTTAAGTTTTCTTACTCTGTATAGTAGGTTCTGACGTTTTTTTGTGAGACACTCATTTACATAAAGATCTCTTTTTGCACTAATTGATGACTTTATTAGATCGTTTTTCCTGTCTTTCGTGTGAAATATAAGCATAACACTCTGTTTTCTACCTTGGGTGCCAAGTAATTGTGATTCTGTTATCTCTGATGCTGGCACTATTACATTTAAGTGGTCTTTTATGGTCTGAAGAGTAGCATCTTTGCAGTTGGTATGGTTTATGCCACTTGGAAAGAGTGCACTGCTAATTATTACCGAGTTAGGTAACTTATCTTGCTCAGTTTTATCTTCTTGGTTAGAAAAATATTCGGTCAGCTGGGTATCCATGTTGGTCTTCCAGTCCTTGACAGCATCTTCAACCTTCGTGTTTAGGGATGTTATTTGCTCTGTAAGGCTAGCTATGACTGATTGGAGGGTCTTTCCAAAATCAGCCATTCCAGCTGATGTAAACTTCTGTTCAAAGCTTAGGATCTTGCTTACAAGGTGGGCTAACTTAGTTTCATGTTTAGATAGTGTTGTACGAAGATTCATGTTTTCCTCAGATAGGGTGGTGATGTATGACTTAAGAGTGACAGGATCATTTGTCATACCTGAGATCATTTCAGATGGATCAAATCCTATGAAGGCAGCATGGTTTGAGGGAGATTCAGTCATGATTTGTGTTGTTGCTGTCCCGTCGTCTTGGGTGGTGGTTGAGTAGGGTGAGGGAGAGTCAGAGTCAGCCATTGTGTTTGTTGACGTGTTGCCTGGGGTGGTGGTGTGGGGGGTGGATGATGCACCAGCGTCCTTGTTGTTGTTGGGGTTTTATAGGGCCACTGACAGCATACGCCGTATCGAGCCCTGCCGTCCAATGCTCGGAGAAGGAACCTCGACCAAAGTGGAAGGATGTTAGACTAATAACTGCGTATTATATGTCCTTAATTCGCCCTGAAGCCAGCAAGAATGTGCAGGTACAGGCCAATATTTCCTGACGGTCTGGAGGATCAAACCCCTCCCCATTAAGAAGGAGAGGTAGGGTTAAAGATTGCACCCCAAACATGTGCAAGGCCACATGGAGAACAGTCCGTGCAGAGTGATAACGTGGGCACCACAGTAGGAAGTGTTCCACCGTCTCAGGCTGTGAGGGACACCATGGGCAGTACGGAGAGTCCGTCATTCGAAGGCGGTGTAGATGAGCCGCCAGTCGTGAGTGCCCAACCCGGAGGCGAGTCAGTGCAACATCCACTGAGCAATTGGGATGGCGAGCCCAAGGGCAGGGGCCATTGAAAGATCGGACAGAACTCTGTGCCGAAGTAGAGAGGGAGCGT
Source organism: Cherax destructor (assembly GCA_009830355.1). NCBI lineage: Eukaryota > Metazoa > Arthropoda > Malacostraca > Decapoda > Parastacidae > Cherax > Cherax destructor. The sequence continues at coordinate 1,959 of WNWK01015192.1, forward strand.
ACCAGTTCCTTCTACCACAAATGACGGATTTCCTTCCAAACAGTCCTTGTGAAATCACTGTGGCCCAGTGCAAGAGAGGTAATGGTAGGAAGTGCATGTGCGAGGGAGGCTGCACAATCGACCACTTCATTGCCCCGAATGCCAACATGGGCAGGTACCCACTGAAGGGAGATGCTCCAACCTGGACTTCGCAAAAAACGTAGGATAAGAGACTGCGTCTGTCGGACAATTACGTGTAGGGACCGTGGACGGTCAGAAAACAAAAGTGCTAGGGAAGATTGGGAATCAGAGAAGAGAACCAAAGGCTGAGGAGGGAGGTGAGCAAGGACAAAAACTAAGGCCTGATGAATGGCGAAGAGCTCTCCTGCTAGGACCGAGTGAGCGGGGTCTAACCACCAGGTTTGACACAGAGAAAGATCAGCAAAGAATGCAGCAGAAGAAGTAGAAGGGGGGTAATTTCGTGCTGAGCCGTCCGTGTAGATGGAGAAGGAAGAACCATATGTGACAGCATGAAACTCTTCAAAGAGAATTGCAGCTATCTGGGGAAGCTTCCTGTTCCTAGAAGGCCAATCCAGGTGGATGTACTGTGTCAGGTCCATCCAGGGGGAAACCGGGGAGTGAAGAGGGGAGGGAGTCACCACTGGTGCAGGGTGTGAAAGGTAGGTCAAGGAACGTTGGGCCCTGGCCACAAAGGAAGGCTGAACCATACGTGGGGGGACGGAGGCTGCCTCCCACACTTGTGGGGAGAAGCAGCATGGGTGAGTACAAGGCAGAGAGGCCATATGATGGAGCTGTAAGCAGTTCCTTGCCATTCTCATTGACGAGAGGGGGACTATCCCCGACTCTGCTTCCAAGGCTGCAATGGGAGTAGAGGGGAACGCCCCCAGCATACTGCAGATGGCCGAATTCTGGAGAATATCCAGGCGGTGAAGAGAGGAGGAAGAAGCTGAGCCATACACCTCACTCGCATAGGTGAGTTTGCTGCGAATCATAGCTGTATAAAATTTAAAGAGGTCGTCTCGATCCGCCCCCCACTTAGTGCCAGAGATCCGGCGCATGAGTGCAGTGCGGCGTGCACATGAGAGGTGGAGGGCTATTATGTGTTTCCGCCACATCAAGAGTAGTGCATCCAAAGTGACACCCAACCATCTATGAGAAGAGACCAAAGGGAGTGGTGTCTGACCCAATGAAACAGATGGAAGAGTAGAGAGGTGTCGTCTAGTAAAACATAAGAGCCGGGACTTGGCGACACTAACCTCCAAACCCCAGGTGGCAGCCCATGATGTTATGCACTGTAGGGCATGCTGAAGTTTTTTTTGTGCAGCCAGCAAAGTAGTGGCACCGTACATAAGGGCCACATCATCTGCATACACCAGGGTATGCACGCCCTGTATGGAAGGGAGATCCGACATTAATACAGAAAAAAGGAGAGGACTAAGAACAGATCCCTGGGGCACTCCTTGGTATATAGGACGGGGTGAGGACATCGTGCCACCTACTGCAACCCGGAAGGTTCGCCCTTGTAAAAAGTTGTGCATCCAACGGAGGGGGGCTCCTGCCAGCCCCATGCAAGCTAGCTTAAAAAGTATCGCCGTGTGGGATGCAGAATCAAATGCTCTACGCAGATCCAAAAAGGCAGCCAGAAGGAACTCCCGGCTTTTGAATGAAGTATGCACTAACTGAACAAATTTAAGCAAATTGTCGAGGGTGGATCGACCCTCACGGAAGCCACTCTGGTTTTCAGGTAAGAGGCCATGTTCCTCAGTCCACCATGAGAGACGGGTGGCCACCAGTCTTTCCAACACTTTACCCAAGCAGGGCAGTAAAGCAATGGGTCGGTAAGAGTCTGGTTGGGTATTATCTTTGCCTGGCTTCAGAATCGGAACCAGGAGAGAGTGCTTCCACGCATCGGGGAAAACTCCTTGAGACCAGCTGGCATTGAAAACCTCCAGTATGGCATCTGTACAAGAGGGGGGTAGATGCAGTAAGAATGAATAAGGTATGTTATCCTCCCCAGGAGAAGAACGGGAAGAAAGCTGGGAGAGTGCCCGCTGTAGTTAATGAGAACTGAAGGGAGATGCCAGCACCTGGCAGTCAACCTCGGGTACTACAGGGGGCAGAGGACCCCATTTGATCACCTTAGAAGCCAAGACAACAGTGCCTAAGTGTGCGCAATAAGGCTAACAGATTACTAGGATTTATTTCAAGAAGTATAAGCAACAGAAGTCCAAAAGTTATTTTACAGCTCTATACATCACTAGTGAGACCTCATTTGGATTATGCAGCTCAGTTTTGGTCTCCTTACTACAGGATGGATATAGATTCATTGGAGAACATACAGAGAAGAATGACTAAAATGATTTACAATATAAGAAATCTCCCGTATGAAGATAGACTTAGAGCGTTGAATCTCCACTCTCTGGAGAGACGTAGAATGAGGGGAGATATCATCGAGGTGTACAAGTGGATGATGGGCATAAACAAAGGAGATATTAATAAAATTCTGAGGATATCGAACCAAGTAAGAACCAGAAATAACGGATTTAAATTGGATAAATTTAGATTTAGAAATGACTTAGGCAAGTACTGGTTTTCGAACAGAGTTGTGGATGCGTGGAACAGTCTTCCGAGTAGGGTGATAGAGGCTAGGACCTTGGGTGGCTTTAAAAAGAAATTGGACAAATATATGAGTGGGAGGGGCTGGGTTTGATTGGTATCGTGAGTACGGGAGTAAATTCTTAGGTAGTGGTGGTTTTGATAAGGACTTGCCTTGTATGGGCCAGTAGGCCTTCTGCAGTGTTCCTCCATTCTTATGTTCTTGTGTTCCTCCTTTCTTATGGTGTTCCTCCTTTCTTATCGTGTTCCTCCTTTCTTATCGTGTTCCTCCTTTCTTATCGTGTTCCTCCTTTCTTATGTGTGTTCCTCCTTTCTTATTTGTGTTCCTCCTTTCTTATGTTCTTATGAAACTACCCAAGGTTTTAGCTTCGATAGGAGATTGGGTAGCTTTAAAAAGAAATTGGACAAATGTGGAGGGAGAGCTGTATATTATGCTCCTCGTTTAGCAACGATTTCGCTTACCGACGGTGTCTTGGGTCCCTATCTCCGTCGTTAAGTGAGGAGAGGCTGTATTGAAGAATTGCGGCATATTGTTGTATAACACTACTTAAAATTAACTTAACACGGTTCAGTTTGCAGGAGGGGAAAAACTTTGGAACGTCACAGGATACACTCTGAATGGCTGTGGGTTATAATTGCGGGCATTCTTAAGACTACTTTATTCTAGACTACATGGTAAAAAGTTATGGTTGACAATTTATAAAATAAGTATAATTGCATATCTAAGTTATAAAGTTTGAATATAAGTTGAACATATCAATTAATTGTAGCAATGCAACTAATTGAGTGAGATAACAATTTAAAACAATTAGTTGCATTGCAATTACAGTTTACGTGGTCATTATAATGTAAATGTTATGGAAATAGTTAGCTTAGTATGTATTATTCATAACAGGTTTTTACATTTAAGTGATTAGTCAGGTTTTTACATTAAGTGATTATTCTACTTTGTTGAGAATGTTTGATATTGAGCATTTAGCTTTGGGTGAGAAGGTGATTTTTTAGCATCGTTTTGAATTGGGATACAGGCAGGGTTTCTTTGGCAATGACAGGTAATGAATTCCAAATTTTCGTGCCTTTTATATGCATTGAGTTTTTACATAGTGTTAGATGGACATGGGGAACATCGAGGAGTGATCTGTGTCTAGTGTTATGGTCATGTGTCCTGTTAAAATTGGTAAGGAGAAGTTTGAGTGGTGGGTTAATATTTGCATAGAGTGTTCTATGTATGTAATAGGCACAGTAAAAAGTATGGATGTCTTGTATGGTGAGTAAGTTTAGGTTTTTGAATATTGGTGGAGTATGTTGTCTGGAGTGTGAATTTGTTATCATTCTAACTGCTGCCTTTTGTTGTGTTATTAGTGGTCTGAGATGAGTTATTGATGTAGAGCCCCATGCGCAGATTCCATAGGTGAGGTAGGGGTAAATGAGTGAGTGATATAGGGTAAGGAGAGCTGGTTGTGGAACATAGTACCGTATCTTGGATAGTATTCCCACGGTCTTTGAGAATTTCTTGGAAATTTGTTGTATATGTGTCTGAAATTTGAGGCCACTGTCAAGATGGATTCCTAAGAATTTTCCCTCTGTGAGTTTTGCGATAGGGGACCCGTTTATCATTATGTTAAGTGGTGCGTTTGTAGCTCTGTTCCCAAACTGGATAAAATATGTTTTATCAATATTGAGAGTAAGTTTGTTGGTCATCATCCAGGTAGATATTTTCTGCAATTCAGTATTTAGACCATTGAGTCAACGGGGGAGACCTACTGCCCCCACCACCCTCCGCCACCCCCGCCACCCTCCACCACCCCCGCCACCCTCCACCACCCTTGTCTTAGCCTTGGGTTCATACGTGTGTAGGACCATCCTCTGCTAGGTAAATATGACTAAATATGAGTTTGTGTGATGACTGACTGGCTGACTGACTAACTGACTGACTTACTTGACTGACTTACTGACTTGACTGATTTATGCACACTCCAGTGCAACCATCGACTTCAGTACGAGAACCTCTACCATCCACCTCAGCCCAGTAGGGCCACAGCATAACTCTCCACAATCATCCACAAACACCAGCACCCACAATTTAAGGTAAGAAATACTATTATTTATGTTGCATTTGTAATCCTAAGCAGTAAAAACAACATAATACATCACGACAATGACCTACAATTGCATATTCACTTTTATTTTTGTAAGATCTGTTGGTGAATTAGACACATATGCAACACTTGGGTATCTTTATTGAGGAAACATTTCGCCACACAGTGGCTTCATCAGTCCATACAAAGGAGAATCGTGAAGAACAGGAGGAGTTTGAGGTGGTCAGTCCCTCAACCTTGAGTCGATGTTGTCAGTCCATCAATCTTGAACAGAATACAGCATATGTGGGACATATGTCTGACACAGCAACATCTTGGTATCTTAATACAGGGAATTCTTCGCTTGCCTAACCTTTGGGCATGACCTACTTCCACATTGGTCAAATGTGACACCTCCTACCACTGCTGCACCTCTCCTGCCTACAGTATATAAGCTACCTCTTCGCACATATGCTGTATTCTGTTCAAGATTGATGGACTGACAACATCGACTCAAGGTTGAGGGACTGACCACCTCAAACTCCTCCAGTTCTTCACGATTCTCCTTTGTATGGACTGATGAAGCCACTGTGTGGCGAAACGTTTCCTCAATAAAGATACCCAAGTGTTGCATATGTGTCTGATTTACAAACTCGTTGGTTCTCTGAACTATTCATGTACAAGATCTGTTGGTCTAAAAAAAAGTTGTTTGGCTTTTTGTGGGTTCCCAGGAATGTAACCCTATTTTTTCCATAAGTTCTTCAGTTTGTCTAGCACGGTTTTAACTACCACGGTGTTTTCAGGAATGTAACTACTATGTTAAACAATGGTCTACTGTATAGGAAGATTTTATTTAAGATTTTAGGTTCTGTTTTAGTCACTGTTTTTTTTTCAGTGAGGTTGAGTATGAAGCCATGATGAACAAGTTCCATGACTACCAGAAGAAAGCCTCAATGTACTATGTTTACCACACTATACAGCGATACATGGTAAGACCTTTGACTGTATTTTGTAACAAAAACTTGCAATCTGCCTCTCATACCTGTTGATTCAGAAATGTTAACTATACATGTAGTATGTCCTATTTAAAATTTTGTGTTCTTTTCTATCAATTGTTTCCTTTTCAAGAGCTGAGCAATGTTTTATCATGTGTTCAGTCTGCATCTAGACCATATTATTCTACTAGTATGACTTTCGTTAAGTTTATAATGATTTAGTTTATAATTCTGTTCCACTTCCCCATGGAGATAAGAGGAAATAAACAAGAACAAGAACTAGTAAGAAAATAGAAGAAAACCCAGAGGGGTGTGTGTATATACAGTAGGGCCCCACTTTACGGCGTTTTGCCTTAAGACGTGCCACTAATACAACAATTTTAAATTATGACCAAAACTTGCTATATGGCTCCCCGTCTTTCTAATACAGCACTCCCCACCCAGTTTGTTTACATTCTCCGTAAGCCCATCTCTCTATTATGTATGGAAACTTTCCAAAATTCCAAGTGTTTTAAAGTTATTGCATATTTTATATGTACAATACAAATACAAATCTTTATTTCCTTGTAAAGCTTACAATGTATGGTTTAAATGTTATAAAATTTTAAATACAAAGGTGGCCACTATCGTGCCTAGGCACTTGAGCAGACTACAGTGGACCCTCGGCTAATGATCATTCCAGATAACGATTTGTTTAGTTAACGGTTGCATTTTACGTTCAATATTTTTCTCAGGTAGTGATATTTACTCGGTTAGTGATACGTACAAGACCTGTCTGCCCGCTCTGCGCTTGCGCGCCTCCTCCCAGGACGCCAGTCCGGCATTGTTTACACTTGAGTGAACAATACCCAGCGCGCTCTTTCAAACATTCACAATACATTTGGTGGCCTTTTTTGGTGGTTTAGTGATTGTCACTGTGAAATAAGTCACTATGGGTCCAAATAAGCTTCCTAGTAGCACCCCTGTGGTAAAGAGAGTGAGGAACACCATCGAACTGAAGAAAGGATTGTTGAAAAATATGAGAGTGGCGTACGTGTGGGTGAGCTTGCCAGGATGTACGGAAAAAAACAATCTACTATCACCACCAGAGCTGAGGTTATTGCTTCACAGGAGGAGAAAGAGGGAGTGAAGGAGGTGCCTTCTTCAGTGCTTAGGGACATGTGTTCAAAGTGGATTGAATTGCAGACATTTGTTGAACAAAACCACCCTGAGCAAGCTGAAATGAGCCATCTGTGCAACCAGTTCAGTGACAGAGCCATGCTGCACTTCAGGAAAATGTTAAACAGGTACCAGAAACAGAGGATTCTGGACAGTTATTTTTCTAAGAAGAGTTCTAGTGAGACTCAAGCTGGTCCTAGTGGCATTAACCCTTTACCAGGCCAGGTGTGCCTCATATTTGAATCTGCCATAGAGGGTATATAAGAGGCGCCTAAAATAAATAAACTTGACAAATGAATACAAATAAATATGTCTTAGAATTGCTTATATTATCATATTATCAGAATATAGGTTGCAAATGTTGCAGTGTCTCAAATTTCATGTGTGGCCTGGTAAAGGGTTAAAAGACTAAGAAGGGAAGTAACCCCAGATAAGGACTTGTTACCTGAAGTCTTTATGGAGGGGGATTTCCCTTCCAAAATCTAAGCACGCCCTCACTCCTCCTCCCTATCTTCCAGATGCCAGCAAGTCTCTTCAATAAAGGTAAGTAAATGTTATTTTAAATGTTTATTTCAATATTTATAAATTTAACATTGTATGTAGTATTTGTGTGTTTTCTGTATGTAAAACTATAGTTATTCTTTAAAAAATTAATTTTTTGTGAATATTTTTGGATGTCTGGAACGGATTAATTGTATTTACATTATTTCTAATGGGAAATAAGGTTTCGAATAACGATTTTTTCCGGTAAAGGTCTAGCTCCTGGAACGGATTAATATCGTTAGCCGAGGGTCCACTGTAATACAGTGGACCCCCGCCTAACGAGCACCCCGGAAATCGTACAATTATGTAAGTACAGTGGTACCTCGGTTAACGATGGTCCCCAAACTCGTCCTTTTATGTAAGTTTATTTTTTTAAATGCTTTTGTAAGTGTATTTTTGCGGGTCTAAAAGGACTAGTCTATTTTACATTATTCCTTATGGGGATAAATTCGTTTGGTAATGGCACTTGAACAGCATTCTGGAACGAAAAAATATCGTTAACCGAGGTACCACTGTACAGTGGACCCTCGGTTAACGAATACCCCGGAAATCGTGCAATTATGTAAGTATAATTTTGTAAGTTCTTGTGGAAGTGTATTTTTGGGGGTCTGAAATAGACTAACCTACGTGAAATTTTTCCTTAAGGGAGTAAATTCGTTCGGTAATGGCACTTGAGCAGACTTCAGGAGTGAAGTTTTTACGAAACTCGGGGGTCCACTGTATAATATTGTAAGTGCTTGTGGAAGTGTATTTTTCGGGGTCTGAAATAGACTAACCTACGTGACATTATTTCTTAAGGAAGTAAATTCGTTCGGTAATGGCACTTGAGCAGGCTTCTGGAATGAATTTTGCTCGTTAGGCGGGGTTCCACTGTACTAATTCTTACGCTATTTTAATACAGGTTATGTTTGAGTAGTATATTTGAACATATTATGAGATACACTCCCAGTTACGTACATACATAATTAGGTTTAAAATAGTTAGGTAGTCTCTTCAAGCAGGCACTGGACAGGCACCTCAAGTCGGTACCTGATCAGCCGGGCTGTGGTTCGTACGTTGGACTGCGTGCGGCCAGCAGTAACAGCCTGGTTGATCAGGCTCTGGTCCAACAAGAGGCCTGGTCACGGACCGGGCCGCGGGGGCGTTGACCCCTGGAATTCTCTCCAGGTAGACTCCAGGTAGTCCAAATCATTTACTAGTACAGTGGACCCCTGGATGACGCTAATAATCCGTTCCAGAGGGCTTAGCTTATACCGAAAATAACTTAATCCGAATCTATTTTCCCCTTAAGAAATAATGGAAATAAAATTAATCCGTTCCAGACACCCAAAAGTATTAAAATAAATTATTTTTGTACAACATATAGACATTAAATTACACAGAAAACAATGAGAAATATACATAATTTAATACTGTACTACAATAACATGTCACTTACCTTTATTGAAGAGTTGTTGATGTGTGGAAGATGGGAGGATGGAGGAGTTGCTAGTGTTTGGTAGGGGAATCCCCTTCCATTAACACTGCAGGTACCAAGTTCTTTTCTGGCCTTTTTCTTTTAATGCCACTAGGACCAGGTTGAGAGTCACTGGACCCCTCTCTCACAAAAAATCTGTCCAGGGAGCTCTGTGTCTGGCGATTCTTTAAAACATCCCTGAAATGGGACACCACAGTGTCATTGTACAGGTTGCCAGCATGGCCTGCAATAACTTTGTTAGGGTGATATTCATCCATAAAGCCTTGCACCCTGCTCCACATTCCACAAATCTTCTTAATTATTGAAGAAGGCAACTTCCTCCATCTCTGTTCCTCCTCCTCTGAACCATTTTCCTGAACTGTGGTCTGTTCTTTCTGTTGCTGTTGAAGCTCTTGCAGATCTTCAGTGGTTACCTCTTCATTGTCCTCCTCCACCAACTCTTCCACATCCTCGGTACTAACATCCAACCCCATGGACTTGCCCAGTGCCACAATGTCTTCCACAACAGGCTCAGGCTCAGGGTTTTGAGGCTCACCCCCAAAATCTTCAAAATCCCTCTCTTGGACACAGTCTGGCCACAATTTTCTCCAGGCATAGTTCAAAGTCCTGGTAGTCACTCCCTCCCAAGCCTTACCTATAAGGTTTACACAACGCAGGATATTGAAACGATCTTTCCAAAACTCTTTTAGGGTCATATTAACCCTTTGACTGTCGCAACCCTCAATCCTGAGTGCTCTCCTGTTGTCGCAAAATTTAAGAAAAATAAATAAATAATTTTTTCTTATGAAATGATAGAGAATCGTTTCCCGATGGTAAAGACACCAAAAGTTTGAAATTTGATGGAAAACTCACGGAATTACGCTCTCGCGAAGTTAGTGATCTCAGCAATATATACACATCGCCAATTTCGCCGACTTTGAGCCCTATTTTCGGTAAATTCAATTGTTCCAGTTGACCAAACTCATAGATATTTCTTTAGAACTCCATTTATTCTATCGATTGAGTACAAGAAACCACCAATTTATCGATTTAAACTACCCAATAAAGTGATCAGAAATTGGCAATTTGGCAAATTTCATCCAAAATAAAAAAGTTGTCAATTTCAAAATAGGGTCCAGAATAAACAATGCAGACATTCCTGGCACTAAAATAAGATGTTATCTGTTCATTGGTCACGTCTTTAGGCCCCTCTTATATTACTTTTGGTTTCTATTTCGATTTTTTATTCACATAAAAAATAGAAGATTTACCGTTATGCAGACTATTGCATTATTGTAAAAATGGTATAAATAATATCAGTGCACTTGTGAAAGAATATTAGACTCACCAATTGATGTGTATTGGATGCGTGCCGTGATTTGTTTACTCTTGAACATTTGCAAAAATTGAACATTTCTCCTAATTTGAGCTCAATTTCAAGGTCGTTTTCATCATAAAACTAATCACAGTCATCTATATTTCTGTAGTATGTTGTCCATTCTATCAAATGAGACCATAAAAAAGAGAATACAACCATAAATACTATACGGAAGTACACCTCAAAGTCGGCGTTTTAATCCAAAAAAATGGTCGGAGTTTTTTTCTCATTATGTACTGCGTGCTGCAGGATTTTTTTAATACTGCACACACTGACCACACAGACCCATTCTCTCATATGTGGGCCTACCAGCTTTCTCCCGTTTGATTTGAAGCCGCTAGAATTTAGGCGTATTGATACGTCCGAAACAGTGGCTCGTAAGACGTATATATACGACCGAAACAGTCAAAGGGTTAATGTATGTGGTCACTTTAAAGCACTTTTCAAACATTGCTTTGGTGTAGAGTTTTTTAAAGTTTGAAATGACCTGCTGGTCCATGGGCTGGAGGAGAGGAGTGGTATTAGGGGGCAAGAACTTCACTTTGATGAACTTAAAGTCCTGCACAATTTGCTCTGCCAAGTCTGGAGGATGACAAGTAGCATTGTCCATTATCAGGCAGCACTTAAGTGGCAAATTATTTTCCTTGAGATATTTCTTCACACTGGGGCCAAACACTTCATGGAACCAATCCAAGAAAATTTCCCTCGTGACCCATGCCTTACTGTTAGACTTCCATATCACACACAAATTAGATTTGGCGACACTGCATCTCTTAAACGCTCGGGGATTTTCAGAGTGATACATCAATAAAGGCTTCACTTTAAAATCCCCGCTAGCATTAGCACACAACATAAGAGTTAGCCTGTCTTTCATAGGCTTGTGTCCTGGCAGTGCCTTTTCCTCCTGTGTAATGAAGGTCCTGTTTGGCATTTTCTTCCAAAACAGGCCTGTTTTGTCACAATTGAACACTACTTGTTGGGGTTTGAATTTTTCAGCCGCACTTTTGTCACAACTGTCTGCCTTACCATGCCTTATCACACTATGTATGCCACTACGCTTCTTAAATCTGTCAAACCAGCCTTTGCTGGCTTTAAATTCATTCACTTCATCACTCGTTTCAGGCATTTTCTTGACGAGATCATCATGCAACTGCCTTGCTTTTTCAGATATTGTTCCCTGCATAACACTATCTCCTGCTAATTGTTTCTTGTTGATCCACACCAACAACAAATTTTCCACATCTTCCAGCACTTGTGATCTCTGTTTTGTGATCATATTTGCACCTTTCACAACAACAGCTTCCTTGATTTTATTTCCCTTGGCCACAATGGTAGCGATGGTTGAATAGGCTTTTCCATACAGTCTGGCCAGCTCAGCGATACACACTCCACTTTCATATTTTGCTATTATCTCCTTCTTCAGTTCTACCGTATTTCTAAATACAAATACAAATACAATTTTATTTCTTTGCTCGTGTACATGGGTTTACATTACAATCATAAATTGAGGTTCAAGGAGAGCCTCTGGCATGCCTTGGCATTAGGGGCAGCTTAATCTAATGGCTTATAAACTATGAACATAATATTGGAGTAATTGAGTGAGTTTGAATTGGTAGATCGTTCAAATTATGATATGATGATAATACATTGTTCATTACAAAATTATGATAGACATTGTAACAAGTGTTTAGTAGGATGGAACATAATAGTAAAAATTAAATTATCTTAAAGAAAATAACATTGAGCATTTTGAGAGTAATTTACAGTTTGAGTATTTAGTTTAGGGTGATTAGGTGGTTTTTGAGAAGAGTCTTAAATTGATTTTCAGACAAGGTTATTTTAGCATTTCCTGGTAATGAGTTACAGATTCTGGGGCCCTTTATGTGCATAGAATTCTTACATAGGTTGCTGTGGACACGGGGTACATGAAAAAGTGATCTGTATCTTGTGTTATGGTCATGGGTCCTCAGCCTCTTTACAACAGGGCTGGCACTAGGAGCTTTCTTAGGACCCATGGTTTCTTATTTAGCAGTTGCAAGCACTAAAAACAATGGAATAATGACAAAATGTATGGTATGAATGTGTGGGTGGTGGGGGTGGCGCTCACTCGCTGGTAAACAATGGCACACTGACTCTGGATGGCGCGTTGTGCCGTTCCAGGGCACATGTATGCGTCCAAGACGAATAGCGTATTCCGAGCAGATCATCGTATACTTAGCCAACATTTTTATGGAAAAATGTATCGCTAACCGAATTTAGCGTAATCCGACGCCATCGTAATCCTGGGGTCCACTGTATTACAAATACCTGGAGAGAGTTCCAGGGGTCAACGCCCCTGCGGCCCGGTCTGTGACCAGGCCTCATGTTGGATCAGAGCCTGATCAACTAGGCTGTTACTGCTGGCCGCACGCAGTTCAACGTACGAACCACAGCCTGGCTGGTCAGGTACCGACTTTAGGTGCCTGTCCAGTGCCTGCTTGAAGATTGCCATGGGTTTGTTTGTAATCCCCCTGATGTATGCTGGGAGGCAGTTGAACAGTGTTGGGCCCCTGACACTTATTGTGTTGTCTCTCAACGTGCTAGTGGCACCCCTGCTTTTCATTGGGGGGATGTTACATCGCTTGCCGAGTCTTTTGCTTTCGTAGGGAGTGACTCGTGTGCAAGTTTGGTACTAATCCCTCGAGAATTTTCCACGTGTATATAATAATGTATCTCTCCCGCCTGCATTCTAGGGAGTACAGGTTTAGGAACTTCAAGCGTTCCCAGTAATTGAGGTGGTTTATCGCAGTTATGCGTGCCGTGAAGGTTCTCTGCACATTTTCTAGGTCAGCAATTTCACCTGCCTTGAAAGGTGCAGTTAGTGTGCAGCAATATTCCAGCCTAGATAGAACAATCGACCTGAAAAGTGTCAACATGGGCTTGGTATTCCTGGTTTTGAAGGTTCTCATTATCCATCCTGTCATTTTTCTAGCAGATGCGATTGCTACGGTGTTAAGGTCCTTGAAGGTGAGATCCTCTGTCATGATCACTCCCAGGTCTTTGACATTAGTTTTTCGCTCTATTGTGTGGTTGGAATTTGTTTTGTACTCTGATGAAATTTTAATTTCTTCACATTTTCCATATCTGAGTAATTCAAATTTCTCATCATTGAACTTAATATTGTTTTCTGCAGCCCATTTAAAGATTTGGTTTATGTCTACTTGGAGTCTTGCAGTGTCTTCAACGGTGGACACTGTTATCAGATTCGGGTGTCATCTGCAAAGGAAGACATGGCACTGTGGCTTATATCTCTGTCTATGTTTGTCTCCTAGAGCATCCAGAACCTTGTTGTAGTGGTCCAGTAGTTGGGACAGACAGGAGCGACCTGCTCTAAACCCATGCTGGCATGGGTTGTGTAATTGATGGGTATCTAGATGAGTGGCAATCTTGCTTCTTAGAACCCTTTCAAAGATTTTTATGATATGGGGCGTTAGCGCTATTGGTCTGTAGTTCTTTGCTATTGCTTTACTGCCCCCTTTGTGGAGTGGGGCTATGTCTGTTGTTTTTAGTAACTGCGAGACGACCCCAGTGTCCATGCTCCCTCTCCATAGGATGTTAAAAGCACGTGATAGGGGCTTCTTGCAGTTCTTGATGAACACGGAGCTCCATGAGTCTGGGCCTGAAGCGGAGTGCATGGGCATGTCATTTATTGCCTTTTCGAAGTCATTTGGCATCAGGGTAATGTCAGATAGGCATGCCTCTGCCAAGTTCTGTGGCACTCTCATAAAAAATTAATTTAGGTCTTCGACTTTCAGTCTGGTTAGCGGCTCGCTAAAAACTGAGTCATACTGGGACTTTAGTAACTCACTCATTTCCTTGCTGTCATCTGTGTAGGACCCATCCTGTTTAAGTAGGGGCCCAATACTGGATGTTGTTCTCGATTTATAAGTTGAAGACCACAAACAAACCACCATATGGCAAATTTTGTTTGTCTGTCATCAGACAAATAATATTCAAGTATCAAGAAGCAACACCTGCAATAGAAACCCACCCAACACCAGGTTATCAACACCTACCCTCTCGTCTGAGGCATGGTGATCACTTCCTAACAAAACTGCTTGCTACTGCTTGCAAGAAAAAGGCTCAGAGGAGGTGTTTTGTCTGTGCACATACAAAAAAACGCCCACAACAACGCAAAGACACTCGTTTTATATGTGTGGAATGTAAAACACCACTGTGCATGGAACCATGTTTCAGAGACTTCCACAGGCTGCAGAACTTCTAGAAACATGTCCAGTGACTGTATATATGTATATACATGATTGAACAATGAAAATAAACAATATTTGTTATTGTAAATAACTGTAAATAAGTTGTGTAAACAAAATAGTGATAACAAATTTTATGTAATTATTGTGTAATACTTAGTGAGTGAATATTTGAAAAACAGCACTTATATTGGTCTCACAGGCCATAAAAGTTATTTGGAAAAAAAAATTAAAATCGATAAGAAAACAACTTCAAGAAAGAAAATAGAAAATTACCGGCCAACCGGCAGTCATCGATGTTGCCGGCAGCAGTTCATTTTTTGTCAACTTCAATCCTCTATATCTCGATGAGTATTGATCACAAAAATGTATTTTTTAGCCTATTAGATTTAGAAAAAAAAAAACTATCATTTCATAAGATTTTTTTTTTTTTTTTTTTTGAAATTCGTGGACCCTGAGAACAAGTTTCAGAGAGACCCCTTGGACCCCCAAAGGGTTAATTCATCAACAAATTCTTCGTCCGCCCGTTTGTCTGAACTTGCAGGCTCACCATGCCTTACATCACTGTCTATGCCACTACGCTTCTTGAATCTGTCGAACCAGCCTTTGCTGGCCTTAAATTCACTAACAGCAGTAGTCATTCCAGGCATTTTCTTTACGAGATCTGCATGTAACTGCCTTGCCTTTTTGCAAATGATCGACTCCACAACACTAGCTCCTGCTAACTGTTTTTTGTTGATCCACACCAACAACAACTTCTCTACATCCTCGATTGTTTGTGATCTCTGTTTTGTTAGCATATTTACTCCTTTCGCAACATTAAACAAACAAACAAATAAACAAACAAATTTTATTTCATTGCAGATTGCAGATTACATAGGTATCGGTAGTTACAACGTAAATTGAGTGCAAGGAGAGCCACTGACATGCCATGGCATTAGGGGCAGCTTATTCTAGTCCTTAACCCTTTGGGGGTCGACAGGCCTTCTCAGGAAAGTGTTCCTGGGGTCGAAAAATTTTTGGAAAAAAAAAAATTATTTTTTTCTTATGAAATGATAGAGAATCTTTTTCTGATAATAACACCACCAAAATTATGAAATTTGATCAAAAACTAACGGAATTATGCTTTCGCAAAGTTAGCGGTAGCCATGACACTTACTCATCGTCGATTTTGCCCACTTTGAGCCCTATTTTCGACAAATTCCAATGTTTCAGTCTCCTAAAACTATAGCTATTTCGATAGAACTCCATTGTTTCTATCGATTGAGTACAAGAAACTGCCTATTTACCAATTTCATCTACCCAAAATAGTGGTCAGAAAATGGCAATTTTCCAATTTCACACAAATTTCAAACGATGCCAATTTCAAAATAGGGTCCAGAATAAACAAGGCAGACATTCCTGGCACTAAAATAACATGTTCTCTGTTCATTAGTCACGTCTCCAGGCCCCTGTTCCATTACTTTTGCTTTTCATTTTGAATTTTTATTCTCACAAAAAATAGAAGATTTACTGTTATGTATACAACTGCATCATTGTAAAAATGGTACAAATAATATCAGAGCACTTGTGCATGAATATAAGACTTGCCAGTTGATGTGTATTGGAGGCATGGTGTGATTTGTTTACTCTTGAACATCGTTAAAAATCGAACATTTTCGCTATTTTGAGCTCAATTTCAAGGTACTTGTCATTGTCATACCAATCGAAATCATCTCTATTTCTGTAATATATCTTCCATTCTATCAAATGAGACCAAGAAAACGAGAATACATCAATATATACCATACGAAAATCGACTGCAAAGTCGCTGTTTTAATCGAAAAAAACGGTCAGAGGTTTTTTCTCTCATTATGCAGTGTGTACTGCAGGATTTTTTTTATACTGCGCACACTGACCACACAGACCCATTCTTTCATATGTATGCCTACCAGACGTTTTCTGCTTAAATTGAGGGCGCTAGAATTTGGGCGTACTAGTACGGCACCAACCCCTGCTCGTAAAACATACTAGTACGGCACCGACCCCCAAAGGGTTAAAGTCTATGTACTTAATATTAGAGAAATTTATTGAGTTTATTCTAGTTAAAAATTATTTTCAAAATTACAATATGATGAAAGTTTACTGTTTAAATTATTATATAATGATATTAGATTATTACAGGTTATTAGACCCCTTCTGTATTGTTTTTCATATTGGTGCCTTTTGTTAATGGATTTAAGGATGCTGGGTGTTAGCCAGGGATTGTTAAGTCTCTTAGCTGTGATCTGTTTAGTTTTTTTAGGGCAATGTTTGTTATAGAGGTGGTGGGTTTTGTTAAGGAAATTCTTGATGCATTCATTAGTATCTGTATATGTTTCTATCTCATTATGCCAGTCAATGTTAATCATAGCTGTTATAAAGTTATTTACAGCTGACTCATTATGTAGTCTGAAGGTAACTTTTGTAATATCTAGGGGCAATTTACCAAGATTAGTTATGAGAAAGGTCGGATAGTGGTCTGTGGTGTTGTCTGTGATTATGCCTGATTTTAGAGGGGCTATAGTATTAGTCCAGATGTGGTCTAGTAATGAAGTACTAGTCTCGGAGATTCTTGTAGGTTTTGATATTGTTGGTAGTAACAAGCAGTTGCTCATAGTGTTTGTGAATTCTGTTACTTGTGGGTCCTGGTCATGTAGGATATTTATATTGAAATCTCCTGTGAGCAGCAAATGGTCTTTGTTCATGTGTGCATCAGTTATCAGGTTACCTAGTTTTTCACTAAAATGGTGAATGTTTGACTGTGGTAATCTGTAGATGTTTATCACTGTGAGGGGTTTTTGTAGGTCTTTCGATTTAAATTTAGCTATAATATATTCTCCATGCTCATCCCTTATGCAAGAGTTATTGATACATTCAAGTTGATCTGAGTAATATATAGCTATTCCACCCCCTCGCTGATCTGTCCTACAGTTGTGAATGGCTGTGTAACCTGGGATGGCATAGACATCTGTAGTATCAGGCTTTAGCCAGGTCTCAGTGAGTGTGATGATTGACATATTGGTCTGGAGGGATTGGAGTAGTGCTGTGAGGTCATCATAATGTTTGCTCAAAGATCTAACATTGTAATTGAAGATAGTTATATTATTGTTGGCTCTGAGTAATGTCTTTGCTTGATCTGCTGTGTAATAGTTGCAGTTGCTGTTGGAATCATGTAAGTCATTTAATAATAGGTTGATATCAGGATCAATTCCTGTAATCATAAGATTTGATGTGATTCTATAACTAGACCTGAGAATAATAGATAATACTAAACATAATAATATGGTACTAGATTAAATTCTTAGGAACTATTTGATTATTACAAATTTTTAATAATAGTTTGTAGAGATATGAGGTATTTGATAGAGTTCTTTGCACGTGGATTTGTACCTTAGTCAATTTATACAAATGCAATTAATTGAACTATGGTAGTTTTACTAAAGCTGGGAATAAAGGAGCTAGGGAAAATAATAGCAAACAATGAAAGTAAAGTAAATTAGTACCTGAGTTAGCACCTTAATTATTATAATAAAAATTAATATAAGAACTGTGGCAGTTAGATTTTTAAAAATAAAAACTAGGGAATATAATAGTAAACAATGAGAGTTAACACTTTAGGGAATATAATAGTAAACAAAAAGAGTAAAACACTTTTGCACCAAAATTAGCACCTTAGTTATGAGAGTTAACACTTTAGGGAATATAATAGTAAATAAAAAGAGTAAAACACTTTAGCTTCCTTGATTTCTGCTTCCATCACCAGGATGGAACAGATTGTTGATGTCGACTTGCCATACATCCTGGTGAGCTCGGCTACACGTACGCCACTTTCGTATTTTGCTACAAGTTCTTTCTTGAATTCTATCATGTTTCTCACCTTCTTTACTGAACTTTCTTTGGCCCCATAGTGGCTTATTTCACAGTCACAATCAATAAACAAGCACAAAAAACAATGGATGAATAGACAAAGACGGACTGAGTGTGGTACGTATGAGAAGCGGCGTCCCAGGCGAACAGATGTGTCTCATACACACGATTTCTGAGCGGATGCTCAAAATCCGGGGGGAAATTAAGCCGAAAAAAGTGCTCAAAATCCGAATTGCTTGATTTCCACACCCCTCGAAAACCGGGGGGCTTTACTGTATGAACAGTATGAACGTAGATTTATGTTTGGACAGGGGTCAAATGTCATACGTATTTCATGTTGGGTTTGGTAGCTGACATTTAAAGCGCTCCAGAGCGATTATTATTATTAATTATTATTATTATTATTATTATTATTATTATTATTATTATTATTATTACCATCCACATACCTTGTTCACTGAGTTTAATAATTTCTTAAGATGCCATGAGAGATGCAGAGAATATAAACACAGACGAAAACACCAGTTAACCCCTTTACAGTGAACTTCTTTTGTACTTCTTCAATTTTCCTCTTGTTTTTCCTCTTCCAAGTGCTGCTTCACTTCTAATTCTATCTTGTACTATGGGGTGTACAATATAGTACGAATATGTAGTCTTGGAGACTGTGAAAGCTAGTGTACTGAGTGGCTGTAGGAAAGATGTTGATATGGCTGATGCTGAGACACCTCACTGCCTGTTTCCATGAGCCAAATCTCGTACGCCATACAATCCCGACTCGTCGGAGAGTCTCTTGTAACTCCGAGTTGTCAGTAAACAAGTATGTCGGTAAGCGAGGAGAGGCTGTACTTCTAAAAACATTGCTGGGACATATAAATAATTTATATATATTTCTAGACAGTAGTATGTTACCAAGGCAGATGAACTTGTTCACCTGTCAGTGTGCTTGTGACTGTTTGATTACTATTTCCATACCTAATATTAGTGTCAGAACAAAGATTGGCTATAAAATCACAAGAACTACTTCAAATTGTAATTATCAGAACATAAAAATAATGTAAATTAAAAAAATATATGAAAAAAGCTATATCGGCAACACTTGCAAAGCAGCAGGACTCCATGTTTTCCATCATGTGAGCATCCTGCGGCAACTTTGCAGCCTTATGTCTCAGTAGTACTGACCCAAAAAAATTTTTTTATCTTATTACGCATAGAGAATTGCAATCTTTATTTTTAAAGAAATTTTTTTTTTTTTTTCAAAATACTCAGAGCGCTAACAGTGAAAACGTAGATCAACGTTTGGACAGTTTAACCCTTTTGGGGTCGGTGCCGTACTAGTACGTTTTACGCGCCAGGGTTGGTGCCATACTAGTACGCATAAATTCTAGCGCCTTCAAATTGAGCAGGAGAGAGCTGGTAAGCCTACATGTGATAGAATGGGTCTATGTGCTAAGTGTGCGCAGTAGGAAGAAAATCTATGCACCTGCATTGCATTGTGGGAGTGGTAATTCAGTGTGCCTTTATCACCAAGCCATGCGGTAAGGAATACCTCACTCTCCGGTAGTGTGGGTGGTGGGGAAGGCAGTGGGGGTGGTAGGGAAGGGACCATGGGTTTGTGTAAACAACATGACTGGCCAGCTGGCTGACCAGCTGGCTGGCTTGCTGGCTCTGTCTCACAGGTACACATAAATACATAGTGTAAATTACCTAGGATAAATACATAGTGTAAATTACATTGGATAAATACATAGTGTAAATTACCTAGGATAAATACATAGTGTAAATTACATTGGATAAATACATAGTGTAAATTACATTGGATAAATACATAGTGTAAATTACCTAGGATAACCCAAAAAATCCAGACTGGCTAATAATACGTATGTATCAGGACTCAGATGTGATACAGTGTTGGTTCACTAGTGACTGTCTCTGAGACAGAAAGAGACAGAAAAAGAGACAAGCAGGCAGGCAGACAGACAGACAGATAAAACAGTGAAAACAAATAAAGCGAAGGCAGTGTAAACTCATTTGTCAAATGTCATCACTCATTAGTTTGGTGATAAGACGAGGCTAACCCCTCATCAAATGTCACCCCTGGCTGGCTGGCAGGGAGGCTGGCAGGCAGGGAGGGATGCAGGCAGGGAGGTGGGGAGGCAGGCAGGCAGGGAGGGAGGGAGGCAGGCATGCAGGCAGCAAGGGAGGGAGGCAGGCAGCAAGGGAGGGAGGGAGGGAGGCAGGCAGGCAGGGAGGGAGGCAGGCAGGCAGGCAGGCAAGCAGGCAGGCAGGCAGGCAGGCAGGCAGGCAGGCAGGCAGATAAAACAGTGAAAACATATAAAGCGAAGGCAGTGTACTCTCATTTGTCAAATGTCATCACTCTCATTAGTTTGGTGATAAGATAAGATAAGACGAGGCTAACCCCTCATCAAATGTCACCCCTGGCTGGCTGGCTGGCAGCGAGGGAGGCAGGCAGGCAGGCAGGCAGGGAAGGGAGGGAGGGTGGCAGGGAGGAAGGAAGGCAGGGAGGAAGGAAGGCAGGGAGGGAGTCAGGCAGGCAGGCAGGCAAATAATATGTATCAGGACTCAGATGTGACGCAGTGTTGGTTCACTAGTGACTGTCTCTGAGACAGAGAGAGACAGAAAAAGAGACAAGCAGGCAGACAGACAGACACACAGATAGACAGTGATAAACAGTGAAAACAAATAAAGCGAAGGCAGTGTACCCTCATTTGTCAAATGTCATCACTCTCATTAGTTTGGTGATAAGATAAGAGGAGGCTAACCCCTCATCAAATGTCACGCCTGGCTGGCTGGCTGGCAGGGAGGGAGGGAGGGAGGCAGGGAGGGAGGGAGGCAGGCAGGCAGCTAAATAATATGTATCAGGACTCAGATGTGACAGTGTTGGTTCACTAGTGACTGTCTCTGAGATAGAGAGAGACAGAAAAAGAGACAAGCAGGCAGACAGACACACAGATAGACAGTGATAAACAGTGAAAACAAATAAAACGAAGGCAGTGTACCCTCATTTGTCAAATGTCATCACTCTCATTAGTTTGGTGATAAGATAAGAGGAGGTTAACCCCTCATCAAATGTCACCCCTGGCTGGCTGGCTGGCTGGCTGGCTGGCTGGCTGACTGACTGGCTGACTGACTGGCTGGCTGACTGACTGACTGGCTGACTGACTGGCTGACTGACTGTGACTGACTGTGACTGACTGTGACTGACTGTGACTGACTGACTGACTGACTGACTGAAAAAGAGTTCTTGGCACGTGAATTAGTACCTTAGATATTTTTACAAAAGTGAGTAAATGAACTATAGTTGTTAATCTAAAGTTAAAATACTCGAAAACACTTTAGCAACTGAGTTAGGTGTTTAACCCTTTGGGGGTCGACAGGCCTTCTTAGAAACTCGTTCTCATGGTCGAAAAATATTCGACCATACACAATTGCGGGCCACCAGACCAACAAGGGGGTGGCACAGCTATATTCTACTCAGACCAGCTTGAATGTGTCAACAATACTTGCACAAGAGATGAACATGGAGAATATATAATAGCTAAGTTTAAATCCAAATACAGTCACCCCCCGGTTAGTGATATTAATCCGTTCCAGAGGGCTTATCGGTAACTGAAAATATCGTTATCCGATTCTATTTTCCCCATAAGAAATAATGGAAATAAAATTAATCCGTTCCAGACTTCCAAAAGTAGTAAAATAAAATATTTTTTTACAACATAAGACATCCATTTACACACAAGTTTATGAGAAATAAAGAAATAATAGTACAATAACATGTCACTTACATTTATTGAAGAGTTGTTGATGTGTGGAAGACGGGAGGAGGGGAAAGGATGGAGTAGTATGCTAGTGTTTGGAAGGGGAATCCCCTTCCATTAACACTGCAGGTACCAAGTTCTTTTCTGGGGTTACTGGCCTTTTTCTTTTAATGCCACTAGGACCAGGTTGAGAGTCACTGGACCCCTCTCTAACAAAAAATCTGTCCAGGGAGCTCTGTGTCTGGCGATTCTTTAAAACATCCCTGAAATGGGACACCACAGTGTCATTGTACAGGTTGCCAGCACGGCCTGCAACAGCATGGTTAGGGTGATATTCATCCATAAAGCGTTGCACCCTGCTCCACATTCCACAAATCTCCTTAATCACTGAAGAAGGCAACTTCTTCCATCTCTGTTCCTCCTCCTCCTCCTCTGGACCATTTTCCTGAACTGTGGTCTGTTGCTGTTGCAGATGAAGCTCTTGCAGATCTTCAGTGGTTAGCTCTACATTGTGCTCCTCCACCAACTCTTCCACATCCCCACCACTCACCTCCAACCCCATGGACTTGCCCAGTTCCACAATTTCTTGCACAACAGGCTCAGGCTCAGGGTTCTGAGGCTCAGCCCCAAAACCTTCAAAATCCCTCTCTAGGACACAGTTTGGCCACAATTTTCTCCAGGCAGAGTTCAAAGTCCTGGTAGTCACTCCCTCCCAAGCTTTACCTATAAGCTGTACACAATGCAGGATATGGAAATGATTTTTCCAAAAGTCTCTTAGGGTTATATGCATGTCTGTGGTCACATCAAAACACTTTTGAAACATTGCTTTGGTGTACGAGTTTTTTAAAGTTGCAAATGACCTGCTGGCTGGTCCATGGGCTGGAGGAGAGGAGTGGTATTAGGGGGCAAGAACTTCACTTTGATGAACTTAAAGTCCTCCACAATTTTCTCTGCCAAGTCTGGAGGATGACAAGGAGCATTGTCCATTATCAGGAGGCACTTAAGTGGCAAATTATTTTCCTGGAGATATTTCTTCACACTGGGGCCAAACACGTCATGGAACCAATCTAAGAAAATGTCCTTTGTGACCCATGCCTTACTGTTAAACTTCCACATCACACACTGATTAGACTTGGCGATACCGCATCTGCCCAACACTCGGGGATTTTTAAAATGTTACACCAGTAAAGGTTTCACTTTACAATCACCACTGGCATTAGCACAAAGCATCAAAGTTAGCCTGTCTTTCATAGGCTTATGTCCTGGGAGTGCTTTTTCCTCCTGTGTAATGAAGGTCCTGTTTGGCATTTTCTTCCAAAACAGGCCTGTTTCGTCACTATTGAACACTTGTTGGGGTTGAAATTGTTCAGCCTCTATGTACCCCACGAATTCCTGCACATATTTTTCAGCCGCACTTTTGTCACTGGCTGCGTCACCATGCCTCACAACACTATGTATGCCACTTCGCTTCTTAAATCTGTCAAACCAGCCTTTGCTGGCTTTAAATTCGTTCATTTCAGCACTTGTTGCAGGCATTTTCTTGACGAGATCATCATGCAACTGCCTTGCTTTTTCACATATTATTGCCTGCGTAACACTATCTCCTGCTAACTGTTTCTCGTTGATCCACACCAACAACAAATTTTCCACATCTTCCAGCACTTGCGATCTCTGTTTTGTGATCACATATGCACCTTTCGCAACAACAGCTTCCTTGATTTTACGTGTATTTCCCTTGGCCACAATGGTAGCGATGGTTGAATAGGCTTTACCATACAGCCTGGCCAGCTCAGTGATACGCACTCCACTTTCATATTTTGCTATTATCTCCTTCACTTCTACTGTATTTCTCAGCCTCTTTACCACAGGGCTGGCACTAGGAGCTTTCTTTGGACCCATGGTAGCTTATTTAGCAGTTGCAAGCACTAAAAACAGTGGAATAATGACAATATACTGGTATGAATGAGTGGGTGGTGGTCGCTCTCGCTTGTAAACACTAGCACACTGATGCACCGAGTGCCTGAGCCCAGCTGGGCCATGCGTACGCGTCCAGGACGAATATCGTAGACCGAGCGGATCATCGTAAACTGAGCCAGTATTTTGACGGAAAAATGTATCGCTAACCGATTTTATCGTTATCCGACGCCATCGCTAACCGGGGGTTGACTGTACCTATAAAAACCTCTCACAGTGATAAACATCTATAGAGCACCACATTCAAATATTAACCAATTTAGTGATAAATTAGGAAGTATGATTACTGATGCACACATGAACAAAGACCACTTAATACTCACAGGAGACTTCAATATAAATCTCCTACAAGATCAGGACCCACAATTAACTGAATTCACAAACACTATGAGCAACTGCTTGCTGATACCAACAATAACAAAATCTTCAAGAATCTCTGAGACTTGTGCCTCCCTATTAGACCACATCTGGACTAACACCATATCCCCTTTTAAATCAGGCATAATCACAGATAATACCACAGACCACTACCCTACCTTTCTCATAACCAACCTCGGTAAATTACCCAAGATAAGGTACTATGTTCCACAACCAGCTATCCTTACCCTGTATCACTCACTCATTTACCCCTACCTCACCTATGGAATCTGCACATTGGGCTCAACAACAATAACTCATCTCAGACCATTAATAACACAATAAAAGGCTGCAGTCAGTATGATAACTAATTCCCACTCCAGACAACATACTCCACCAATATTAAAAAATCTAAACTTACTCACCATACAAGACATCCATACTTTTTACTGTGCCTATTACATACATAGAACAATAAACTCAGATATTACCCCACCACTCAAACTTCTCCTTACCAACCTTAACAGGACACATGACCATAACACAAGACACAGATCACTCTTCGATGTTCCCCGTGTCCATCTTACACTATGCAAAAACTCAATGCACATTAAAGGCCCAAAAATTTGAAATTCATTACCTGTGATTACCAAAGAAACCCTGCCTGTACATCAATTCAAAACTCTGCTGAAAAACCACCTACTTACCCAAAACTAAAAAACCCTTACATAATTTCTCAAAACCCCTTACATAATTATCAAAGAACAACAATTTCTCAAACTTAATCTACTGCCAATGTTGAAACTTATATCTCATAAATGTATAAACCTGTTATAAATAATGCATCCTTAGCTAACTTTGTTTCTATAGCATTACCTAATAAAATAATCCATTCTCTTGTACTCTTTGTAACTCATCTAATGACCATATAAACTGTTATTGCAATACAAATAATTGATTTGATTTGTTTGATCTAATTTAATAAATTGCATTACTACAAATAATAAATTATTATGTTCAACTTATGTTCAAATTTCATTGCTTAAATACTCAATTATACTTATTTTGTAAATTGTCTACTATAATTTTTACCATTTAGTCTATTATAGCATAATTAATTGTAATTAATTTTAAGATTGCCCACAACAGACATAGCCCCACTCCACAAAGGGGGCAGTAAAGCAATAGCAAAGAACTACAGACCAATAGCGCTAACGTCCCATATCATAAAAATTTTTGAAAGGGTTCTAAGAAGCAAGATGGCCACTCATCTTGATACCCATCAATTGCACAACCCAGGGCAGCATGGGTTTAGAGCAAGTCGCTCCTGTCTGTCCCAACTACTGGACCACTACGACAAGGTCCTGGATGCTCTAGAAGACAAACAGAATGCAGATGTTATATACACAGACTTTGCAAAAGCCTTTGACAAGTGTGACCATGGTGTAATAGCACACAAAAAGCGTGATAAAGGAATAACAGGAAAAGTTGGTAGATGGATCTATAATTTCCTAACAAGTAGAACACAAAGAGTATTAGTCAACAGAGTAAAGTCTGAGGCAGCTAATATGAAAAGCTCTGTTCCACAAGGCACAGTACTCGCTCCCATCCTGTTCCTCATCCTCATATCAGACATAGACAGGGATATAAGCCACAGTGCCGTGTCTTCCTTTGCAGATGACACCCGAATCTGTATGACAGTGTCCACCGTTGAAGACACTGCAAGACTCCAAGCAGACATAAACCAAATCTTTAAATGGGCTGCAGAAAACAATATGGAGTTCAACGATGAGAAATTTCAATTACTCAGATACGGAAAACGTGAGGAAATTAAAATCTCATCGGAGTACAAAACTAATTCCAACCACACAATAGAGCGAAAAACTAATGTTAAAGACCTGGGAGTGATCATGTCAGAGGATCTCACCTTCAAGGACCATAACACCGTAGCAATCACATCTGCTAGAAAAATGACAGGATGGATAATGAGAACCTTCAAAACCAGGGATGCCAAGCCCATGTTAACACTTTACAGATCGCTTGTTCTATCTAGGCTGGAATATTGCTGCACACTAACTGCACCTTTCAAGGCGGGTGAAATTGCTGACCTTGAAAATGTGCAGATAACCTTCACGGCATGCATAACTGCAATAAACCACCTCAATTACTGGGAAATCTTGAAGTTCCTAAACCTGTACTCTCTAGAACGCAGGCGGGAGAGATACATTATTATATACACGTGGAAAATTCTCGAGGGATTAGTACCAAACTTGCACACGAGAATCACTCCCTACGAAAGCAAAAGACTAGGCAGGCGATGTAACATCCCCCCAATGAAAAGCAGGGGTGCCACTAGCACATTGAGGGACAACACAATAAGTTTCAGGGGCCCAAGATTGTTCAACTGCCTCCCAGCATACATCAGGGGGATTACCAACAAACCCCTGGCTGTCTTCAAGCAGGCACTGGACAGGCACCTAAAGTCGGTACCTGACCAGCCAGGCTGTGGTTTGTACGTTGGACTGCGTGCGGCCAGCAGTAACAGCCTGGTTAATCAGGCTCTGGTCCAACATGAGGCCTGGTCACAGACCGAGCCGCAGGGGCGTTGACCCCTGGAATTCTCTCCAGGTAAACTCCAGGTAATGCTCTTCATATATGGGGCTTTTTGCATGTACACCCCATTTTTCTTTTTAAACTACAGTGGACCCCTGCCTAACGAACAAAATTCATTCCAGAAGCCTGCTCAAGTGCCATTACCGAACGGATTTACTTCCTTAAGAAATAATGTCACGTAGGTTAGTCTATTTCAGACCCCCAAAAATACACTTCCACAAGCACTTACAATATTATACTTACATAACTGTACGATTTCCGGGGTGTTCGTTAGGCGGGGGTCCACTGTATATGTACAACTTTGTATAATGTCACAATAAAAAAATAATTTTTTTTATTAGTACATCGGCCGTTTCCCACCAAGGCAGGGTGGCCCGACAAAGAAAAACTTAAATCATCATTCACTCCATCACTGTCTTGCCAGAGGCGTGCTTACACTACAGCTACAAAACTGCAACATTAACACCCCTCCTTATTAATACAGTGGTACCTCGAGTTACGATATTTTTTCGTTCGAGAATGCTGTTCAAGTGCCATTACCAAACGAATTTATCCCTATAAGGAATAATGTAAAATAGACTAGTCCTTTTACACCCCAAAAATATACCTACAAAAGCATTTAAAAAAATAAACTTACATAAAAGGGCGATTTTGGGGACCATCGTAACTCGAGATACCACTGTATGTGTCATAGAAAAAATTTATTATTATTATTATTATTATTGTTATTATTCTTTGAACAAACCGGCCATATCCCACCAAGGCGGGGTGGCTCTAAAAGAAAAACGAAAGTTTCTCTTTTTAACTTTAGTAATGTATACAGAAGGGGTTTCTAGCCTCTTGCTCCTGGCATGTTAGTCGCGTCTTACAACACACATGGCTTACAGAGAAAGAACTCTGTTCCACTTTCCCATGGAGATAAGAGGAAATAAAGAAGAACAAGAACTAGTAAGAAAATAGAAGAAAACCCAGAGTGGTGTGTATATACAGTTGTACCTCGAGTTACGATATTTTTTCGTTCGAGAATGCTGTTCAAGTGCCATTACCAAACGAATTTATCCCCATAAGGAATAATGTAAAATAGACTAGTCCTTTTACACCTCCAAAAATATACCTACAAAAGCATTTAAAAAAATAAACTTACATAAAAGGGCGATTTTGGGGACCATCGTAACTCGAGGTACCACTGTATATGCTTGTACATGCATGTGTAGTGTGACCTAAGTGTAAGTAGAAGTAGCAAGACGTACTTGAAATCTTGCATGTTTATGAGACAGAAAAAAGACACAGGCAATCCTACCATCCTGAAAAACAATTACAGGTTTCCGTTTTACACTCACTTGGCAGGACAGTAGTACCTCCTTTGGTAGTTGCTGTCTACCAACCAAGGATTATTATTATTATTTTAACAAACCGGCTGTATCCCACAAGGCAGGGTGACCCACAAAGAAAAACAAAAGTTTTTCTTTTAAAATTTAGTAATTTATACAGGAGAAGGGGTTACTAGCCCCTTGTCTCCCGGCATTATTATTATTACTTTTGTTTGAATGTGAGCAAAGTAAGATGAAGGGATTCAGAGAAACTGGTTAGCCAGACTTGAAGCTTGGAAACTGGAAGTGCAGTGCGTGAACTCTGAAGGAGGAGGTGGGGTGTTGCAGTTTGTTGATTCAGAGAGTCATCTTAGCACTGATGTCAGCATGCCTCCGGAAAAACAGTGATTATCTGAATGAAGGTGTAAGGGTTTTTCTTTGTGGGTCACCCTGCTTTGGTGGGATGTGCCTGTTGTATTGAAAAAAAATATTGTTGTTATTGTTATTCATTGTGTAAATGTGTTTTGTATATTTACATCTTATTCAGAATACAGTTTAGTAAATTTTTCAATCATTGTTTTTCTCTGCAGGATGAGCCCTTCACCTCATACATGCCTGAGGCTTTGTTCAACATTTCCAGGTTCTTGATGCATGAACTTATGACTACACAACCCACGGGAATCTCTAAGTTGTATCCTTTATTATTAAAGTCATATTCCATTTATGTAATTATGATAATTTCTTGCCAGTCATGATATGTTATGGCTCTTAATGTCAGGGGGTTCGTCAGGGGATAATTGGAGAAGTGATACACACATTGGATGTCTTGGAGGTGTATATTATAGTCTTGAGAGGAGGAGCCCAGGCAGCTTGTCTACCATTCTATGTCTAGCAAGAAAGTGAGAGCGGGGCCTCTGGCCTACGGCTCACATGTGAGGGGTCTCATAAGGTCACAGCTAGCAAGGGACCCTTACAATAATGTGGTTGAAATGTCTAACTGCATTAGTATACTACACAAGTAACAATGCTGACAGCTCGGCGATGCTAACGTATGGCGTCCCCAACATACAGCTAACTCATACAAAGGATAGACAGTAGTCATTTTGGCTCTGGGCTGATTCTATACAATATCACTGTACACAACAATTGAACTATACATAATGATTATAATTGATTGTAATGCATTACAAATTATGATAACTCACAAATCATTTTTAATAATAGAATCAATAAGGGTACACTTGCTCCTTTCTCCTCTACTTTACTTCCATTTGAGGTTCCTAACAACCCTGTGATGACCTAGTAAAGTCCCACATAACACTAACATATGTGGAGACCCAGAATGATATAAATCAACTGCAGAAATTACCCAAAAATACACAATATTACCAACTATGAAGACTCGTGTTACCACCACCTACCACACTGCCAGGCAAAGTGAAACTCCACAATATCTACTCATTACCCATCACCTACAATTCATCAGAAACCAGTCAATGGCCAGGGGTCAGGGTAACAAAAGAAGATCCAGTAACCAACCAAGGCCTCCTAACACCACAGGTGAGAGAAGCATTACTACAAGTAAAACATCTCCTACTGCCAGCCAGAAGGACGCAACCGTCACCACCCACTGCCACAACACTCACCAGACAACAACAACAAACATGGCCACAGCCACAATCATCCAAGATAACCTCTTCCTTGGATTTGATGATATAAACATTATAGGTAGTAGGTTGGTAGACAGCAACCACCCAGGGAGGTACTACCGTCCTGCCAGGTGACTGTGAAACAGAAACCTGAAACTGTTTTACATGATGGTAGGATTGCTGGTGTCTTTTTTCTGTCTCATAAACAAGCTGGATAACAGGTATATCTAGCTACTTACACTTTAGGTCACACTACACAGGCATGTACATGCATATATATATATACATACACACATCTAGGTTTTTCCTAGGTAGTAGGTTGGTAGACAGCAACCACCCAGGGAGGTACTACCGTCCTGCCAAGTGAGTGTAAAACGAAAGCCTGTAATTGTTTTACATGATGGTAGGATTGCTGGTGTCTTTTTTCTGTCACATAAACATGCAAGATTTCAGGAACATCTTGCTACTTCTACTTACACTTAGGTCACACTACACATTCATGTACAAGCATATATATATATATACACACCCCTCTGGGTTTTCTTCTATTTTCTTACTAGTTCTTGTTCTTATTTCCTCTTATCTCCATGGGGAAGTGGAACAGAATTCTTCCTCCGTAAGCCATGCGTGTCGTAAGAGGCGACTAAAGTGCCGGGAGCAAGGGGCTAGTAACCCCTTCTCCTGTATATATTACTAAATGTAAAAGGGAAAACTTTCGTTTTTCATTTTGGGCCACCTCGCTTCAGTGGGAAACGGCCGACGTGTTGAAAGAAGAAGATCTAGGTTTTTCTTCTTTTTCTTAATAGCTCTTGTTCTTTTTATTTTCTCTATTGTCCATGGGGAAGTGGAAAAGAATCTTTCCTCCGTAAGCCATGCGTGTCGTATGAGGCGACTAAAATGCCGGGAGCAATGGGCTAGTAACCTCTTCTCCTGTACACATTTACTAAAAAAGAGAAGAAGAAAAACTTTATAAAACTGGGTTGTTTGAATGTGTGTGGATGTAGTGCGGATGATAAGAAAGAGATGATTGCTGATGTTATGAATGAAAAGAAGTTGGATGTCCTGGCCCTAAGCGAAACAAAGCTGAAGGGGGTAGGCGAGTTTCAGTGGGGAGAAATAAATGGGATTAAGTCAGGAGTATCTGAGAGAGTTAGAGCTAAGGAAGGGGTAGCAATAATGTTGAAGGATCAGTTATGGAAGGAGAAGAGGGAATATAAATGTGTAAATTCAAGGATTATGTGGATTAAAATAAGGGTCGGATGCGAAAAGTGGGTCATAAGCGTGTATGCACCTGGAGAAGAGAGGAGTGTAGAGGAGAGAGAGAGATTTTGGGAGATGTTAAGCGAATGTATAGGAACTTTTGAACCAAGTGAGAGAGTAATTGTGGCAGGGGACCTAAATGCTAAAGTAGGAGAAACATGTAGAGAGGGTGTGGTAGGTAAGTTTGGGGTGCCAGGTGTAAATGATAATGGGAGCCCTTTGATTGAACTTTGTATAGAAAGGGGTTTAGTTATAGGTAATACATATTTTAAGAAAAAGAGGATAAATAAGTATACAAGATATGATGTAGGGCATAATGACAGTATTTTGTTGGACTATGTATTGGTAGATAAAAGACTGTTGAGTAGACTTCAGGATGTACATGTTTATAGAGGGGCCACAGATATATCAGATCACTTTTTAGTTATAGCTACAGTGGGAGTAAAAGGTAGATGGGATACAAGGAAAATAGAAGCAGTAAGTAAGAGAGAGGTGAAGGTTTATAAACTAAAAGAGGAGGCAGTTAGGGTAAGATATAAACAACTATTGGAGGATAGATGGGCTAGTGAGAGTGTAGGCAATGGGGTCGAAGATGTATGGGATAGATTTAAAAATGTAGTGTTAGTGTTCAGCAGAAGTTTGTGGTTACAGGCGAGTGGGTGCAGGAGGGAAGAAGAGCGATTGGTGGAATGATGATATAAAGAGAGTAGTAAGGGAGAAAAAGTTAGCATATGAGAGGTTTTTACAAAGTAGAAGTGATGCAAGGAGGGAAGAGTATATGGAGAGAAAAAGAGAGGTTAAGAGAGTGGTGAAGCAAATGAGAGAGTGGGTGAGATGTTATCAACAAATTTTGTTGAAAATAAGAAAAAGTTTTGGAGTGAGATTAATAAGTTGAGGAAGCCTAGGAAACAAATGGATTTGACAGTTAAAAATAGGAGAGGAGAGTTATTAAATGGAGAGTTAGAGGTATCGGGAAGATGGAGGGAATATTTTGAGGAGTTGTTAAATGTTGATGAAGATAGGGAAGCTGTGATTTCGTGTATAGGACAAAGAGGAATAACATCTTGTAGGAGTGTGGAAGAGCCAGTTGTGAGTGTGGGGGAAGTTCGTGAGGCAGTGGGTAGAATGAAAGGGGGTAAGGCAGCTGGGATTGATGGGATAAAGATAGAAATGTTAAAAGCAGGTGGGAATATAGTTTTGGAATGGTTAGTGCTATTATTTACCAAATGTATGGAAGAGGGTAAGGTACCTAGGGATTGGCAGAGAGCGTGTATTGTTCCTTTGTATAAAGGCAAAGGGGATAAAAGAGAGTGCAAAAATTATAGGGGAATAAGTCTGTTGAGTGTACCTGGTAAAGTGTATGGTAGAGTTATTATTGAAAGAATTAAGAGTAAGACAGAAAGCAGGATAGCAGATGAACAAGGGGGCTTTAGGAAAGGTAGGGGATGTGTAGACCAAGTGTTTACAGTGAAACATATAGGTGAACAGTATTTGGATAAGGGTAAAGAGGTTTTTGTGGCATTTATGGATTTGGAAAAGGCGTATGATAGGGTGGATAGGGGGGCAATGTGGCAGATGTTGCAGGTGTATGGAATAGGAGGTAGGTTTCTGAAAGCAGTGAAGAGTTTTTATGAGGATAGTGAGGCACAAGTTAGAGTTTGTAGGAGGGAAGGGGACTATTTCCCAGTAAAAGTGGGCCTTAGACAAGGATGTGTGATGTCACCGTGGTTGTTCAATATATTTATAGATGGGGTTGTAAGAGAAGTGAATGCGAGGGTCTTGGCAAGAGGTGTGGGGTTAAAAGATAAAGAATCAAATACAAAGTGGGAGTTGTCACAGTTGCTTTTTGCTGATGACACTGTGCTTTTGGGAGATTCTGAAGAGAAGTTGCAGAGGTTGGTGGATGAATTTGGTAGGGTGTGTAAAAGAAGAAAATTGAAAGTGAATATAGGAAAGAGTAAGGTGATGAGGATAAAAAAAAGATTATTGACGAAAGATTGGATATCAGATTGGAGGGAGAGAGTATGGAGGAGGTGAATGTATTCAGATATTTGGGAGTGGACATGTCAGTAGATGGGTCTATGAAGGATGAGGTGAATCATAGAATTGATGAGGGAAAAAGGGTGAGTGGAGCACTGAGTCTGTGGAGACAAAGAACTTTGTGCATGGAAGTAAAGAAGGGAATGTATGAGAGTATAGTTATACCAACACTCTTATATGGGTGTGAAGCATGGGTGATGAATGTTGCAACGAGGAGAAGGCTGGAGGCAGTGGAGATGTCATGTCTGAGGTCAATGTGTGGTGTGAATATAATGCAGAGAATTCGGAGTTTGGAAATTAGGAGGAGGTGCGGATTACCAAAACTATTATCCAGAGAGCTGAGGAGGGGTTGTTGAGGTGGTTCGGACATGTAGAGAGAATGGAACAAGACAGAATAACTCGAGGTGTATAAATCTGTCGTGGAGGGAAGGCAGGGTAGGGGTCGGCCTAGGAAAGGTTGGAGGGAGGGGTAAAGGAAGTTTTGTGTGCGAGGGCTTGGACTTCCAGCAAGCATGTGTGAGCATATTTGATAGGAGTGAATGGAGACAAATGGTTTTTAATACATGACGTGCTGTTGGAGTGTGAGCAAAGTAACATTTATGAAGGGATTCAGGGAAACCGGCAGGCCGGACTTGAGTCCTGGAGATGGGAAGTACAGTGTCTGCAGTCTGAAGGAGGGGTGTTAATGTTGCAGTTTTATAACTGTAGTGTAAAGCACCCCTCTGGCAAGACAGTGATGGAGTGAATGATGATGAAAGTTTTTCTTTTTCCGGCCACCCTGCCTTGGTGGGAATCGGCCGATGTGTTAATAAAAAAAATATAAAAAACATTACTGACCCAGAAATAGATAAAACTTATTCAAGACCAACTTCGACTCAACATACCTAGTGATGACATAAAGAGTGTAAAGTGATAGGTGATAGGTTATCAAACTGGGAAAAAATCTGTGGTACTAAAGTTCAACTCTAGCTCACAAAGAAGTGAATTGTTGAGAACGTCTATTAATATGAAAACAGATGTTTATGTCAACGAATGCCTGACTAAAATATGGCAAAATCTCTTATACAGACTAAGAAAGCTACGATACAACCGAAAAATTCACCAGTGCTTTGCAAGGGATGGAAAAATTGCAGTCAGGAAGGATATACTGTACTTCATTTCTACTGAACATGAACTAAAAAATATTCCTAAGTGATGCTGGCTTCACTGAGTCAGAATAAAATGCAGTTCGTACCCACTTCCACAAGTAGTGTTATGAAACCCTAATTTTTTGTATCCACTTATTTTCTATAAAACCTAATTCTCATTTCTATATTTTCAATCTGACACCAGTGAATTGTCTAAGCTGTCCAAGACCTTATAGTTTATACTCTTATTAGACACCTCAAGATCACCATCTTGTGTGCCTAAAAAGTATACATTACTATTTTTTTATATTTGTAACTATTGTTTACCGTCCTCCATTAGCATAGAACTATATTTTTGTACTGTCTAGTGTGTGCAGCCTAAAATAGTTAGTGCAATACAATCCAAAGTTAGGTTCTACTATACACAAATAATCCGCACATAGAAGAGAGGAGCTTACAACGACGTTTCGGTCCGACTTAGACCATTTACAAAGTCACACTAACAAAAAGGAGAGAAGGAGGGAGCATATATAGGCCAGCAGACAGGGATGGGAACAAGAGAGGAAGTGGTGGAGGTAGTAGTAGTAGTGGAGTCAGTCATATACTAAGAAAGAGGAGCACTGTAAGGGAGCTAGGGGCCCACAGAGGGTAGGAGCAAGAACACAGAGGGGGGAAAAGTTAATAAAGGACAAATACAAGGCAGAAGAAAGAAAACCCAAAGGAGAAAGAAGAAAGAGGAAAGAGGGAGAAGGGGAAAAAAGAATCAGGTTAAGTCACGGGCATTCTGAAGTTTGGAGCATTTAACAATGTAATGGGAAAGGAAGGCATCTACAGAGACAAAGCCAAGACTAAGATTCATACAAGGAAAGTTGTGTATAAGGGAGGATTCAACCAGACGGTGACTGTGAAAGTTAGATATAGGGTAGACAATTTTAGCAGAAGACCAATCAGTAGTTTGAATGTGATCTCTGACATGACAGAAAAGAGCATTGTTGGTGTTGGCAAGCCTAACACTACTTTTGTGCTCCCTAAGTCTGTCAGAAAGAGATCAGCCAGTTTCTCCAAAGTACTGAAGAGGACAGGAGGAACAAGACATAGAGTAGACACCAGGAGCATCAATAGAGGGAGGAGAGGTATGAACTAGATTAGTGTGAAGAGTGTTAGTCTGGCGAAAGTAAGTTTGATGTCTTAGGAACGGAGAGAGTTGTTGAGATTAGAGAGACCAGAAATGTAGGGAAGGCAGAGGACAGGAGAGTTCCCAGGAATAGAGAGTAAGCTCCTCTCTTCTATGTGTGGGTTATTTGTGTATTGTTCCAGTCACGGTATTGTGCCTTTTTTTGTTATTTAGGTACTACTGTTTTAAAACCCTTTTTTTTACTGTCTACTGTATAAAGTTAATTATAGCAGTAGTGCAATAACTGTTAGGTGCTGTTGATATACCTAGTCTTAATAGTTCATTATATTTTACTACTACTATTTCACTATATGTCTATTAGGTTCTATAATCTACTGGAACAACATACACTTAGACCATTATTGTTCAATCACCCCATTTTTACATATATTAATATTACCCCTTATCACCCTTCTGCAATTCATTTTCATTTAACCCTTTCACTGTCAGTGACGTATAGGTATGGCTTACAAGCCAGTGTCAGTGACATATAGGTACGGCTTACAAGCCAGTGTTGGTGACGTATTAATATGCCAAAATTCTAGCGGCTTCAAATCTAGGAGGAGAAAGCTGGTAGACCTACATGTGAGAGAATAGGTCTGCGTGGTCAGTGTACGCACTATAAAAAAAATCCTGCAGCATGCAGTGCATAATGAAAAAAAAAAACTCCAACCGTATTTTTGGTTTAAATCGCCAACTTTGAGGTGTATTTTTGTATGGTATTTATGGTTGTATTCTCGTTTTCTTGGTCTTATTTGATAGAATGGAAGATATATAACAGAACTAGAGATGATTTTGATTGGTTTCACGATGAAAAGTACCTTGAAATTGAGCTCAAAGTAGCGGAAATGTTCGATTTTTGCTGATGTTCAAGAGTAAACAAATGATGTCACCATCCAACTGGCCAGTCTAATACATAGTCACGAATGGGTTGACATTATTTATGCGATTATTATAATAATGCAGTAGTCTGCATAACAAATCTATTTTTTGTGAGAAAAATTCAAAATGGAAAGCAAGAGTAATATAAGAGGTGCCTGAAGACATGACTAATGAACAGAGAAAATGTTATTTTAGTGCCAGGAATGTCTGCCTTGTTTATTCTGGACCCTATTTTCAAATTGGCATCTTTTGAAATTTGTGTGAAATTGGCCAAATTGCCAATTTCTGACCACTTTATTGGGTAATTGAAATCAGTAAATAGGCAGTTTCTTTTACTCAATTGATAAAACAAATAGTCGACTGGAAGAATGGAATTGGCTGAAAATAGGGCTCAAAGTGGGCAAAATCGCCGAGATCGCTAACTTTGTTAGTGTAATTTCGTATGTTTTCCATCAAATTTCATACTTTTATTGTCATTACCATTGGGAAAAGATTCTCTGTCATTTCATAGGATTTTTTTTTTTATATATATAATTTTTTGACATTGTGAGTTAAGGCTCAGGGGTTTCGACACTAAAAGGGTTAAACGGTTGTGCTTCTTGGTAGATAAAATATTTCAGCACCGCACGCTGGACAGTAGGAATTTTTCCTGTGTAGTGAGCATTAGGCAGTCTGCCTCTGGGTGAGGCCATTTTCATTTATGGGGGAAGCCCTAATTTCCTACCCTGCCATCTCTGTACCAGTGCCCCATATACACACGTCCAGTACAGTACCCAGCATTGTCTGTGAATCGGGTTTTGGTCTTTTCATTACCATACATTACATCTGTCAAGGAACCATGGCACCCAGGAGGCATGCAAGTGATGCAGGAAGTGGCAACCCTGGCATCCAGGAGGCATGCAAGTGATGCAGGAAGTGGCAACCCTGGCATCCAGGAGGCATGCAAGTGATGCAGGAAGTGGCAACCCTGGCATCCAGGAGGCATGCAAGTGATGCAGGAAGTGGCAACCCTGGCATCCAGGCGGCATGCAAGTGATGCAGGAAGTGGCAACCCTGGCATCCAGGAGGCATGCAAGTGATGCAGGAAGTGGCAACCCTGGCATCCAGGAGGCATGCAAGTGATGCAGGAAGTGGCAACCCTGGCATGCAAGTGATGCAGGAAGTGGCAACCCTGGCATGCAAGTGATGCAGGAAGTGGCAACCCTGGCATGCAAGTGATGCAGGAAGTGGCAACCCTGGCATGCCAGTGATGCAGGAAGTGGCAACCCTGGCATGCAAGTGATGCAGGAAGTGGCAACACAAAGTAAAAAAAGTTCAAGTCTTGGAGTTATGAAGAAAATTGAGATATTAGATAAGGTTAAATGTGGTGGCTGTGTGGTGGACATGGCCAGAGCTGATCCCCTTAACCCTTTGACTGTTTCAGTCGTATATATACGTCTTACGAGCCAATGTTTCAGACGTATTAAGACGCATAAATTCTAGCGGCCTCAAATCAAGCAGGAGAAAGCTGGTAGGCCTACATGTGAGAGAATGGGTCTGTGTGGTCAATGTGCGCAGTATAAAAAAAATCGGGCAGCCAGTGGTGCATTGTGGGAACGCCATTTCAGTAGTCCTTGTTCAGCATGCCTAGCGGTAAGAAATATCTGACTCCCCGGCACATCTGGGACTCTTCTCTTCCCCAGTGATAGCTCTAACACAGATGGAAGTGTCTCTGAAGATAAATTTCATGGTTTTGAGGAGTTTGTGACCGAAAGAAATTCCCAGGATACCAGAAGGAAGGAAGGAAGAAAGAAAGGAAGGAAAGAAGAGATGAGAGGAAGGAAGGGAGGAAAGAAGAGATGAGAGGAAGGAAAGAAGAGATGAGAGGAAGGAAAGAAGAGATGAGAGGAAGGAAAGAAGAGATGAGAGGAAGGAAAGAAGAGATGAGAGGAAGGAAAGAAGAGATGAGAGGAAGGAAAGAAGAGATGAGAGGAAGGAAAGAAGAGAGGAGAGGAAGGAAAGAAGAGATGAGAGGAAGGAAAGAAGAGATGAGAGGAAGGAAAGAAGAGATGAGAGGAAGGAAGGAAGGAAAGAAGAGATGAGAGGAAGGAAAGAAGAGATGAGAGGAAGGAAAGAAGAGATGAGAGGAAGGAAAGAAGAGATGAGAGGAAGGAAGGAAGGAAAGAAGAGATGAGAGGAAGGAAGGAAGGAAAGAAGAGATAAGAAGGAAGGAAGGAAAGAAGAGATGAGAGGAAGGAAGGAAGGAAAGAAGAGATGAGAGGAAGGAAGGAAGGAGGAAAGGAAAGAAGAAGTAAGGAAGGAGGAAAGGAAGAAGGAAGGAATTAAGAAAGAAAGAAAGAGAGAAAGGAAGGAAGGAAGAGATGAAGAGATGAGAGGAAGGAAGGAACAAAAGAAGTAAGAAATGAAGGAAGAAAGGAAGACAGGAAGGAAGAGATGGGAGGAAGGAAGGAAGGAAATATGTAAGAAAGGAAGGCAGAAAGAAAGGAAGGAAGGAAGAAAGGAAGCTAGGAAGGTATGTGAGGAAAATATTGGGTATTTTCCAGAAAGGTTATACTCTATAACCTTTCCAATGTGAATATTCTTAATGTGTGACTCTTGGTACACATAATATGTGGGAATGAAGAGAGAACCAGACGACCGTCTCGGCGGTCAGCGCGTGGGTAGGCGGAGCTGGGTTCAAGTTGGGTCAGTCACGTGGGAGAAGGGATGAAGGTTGAATGATGGGAGAGTTCTGACTATAATGGAGTCAGGAATCGGCGTTTACAACGACCAAATCGCGGTTAATGGTCTCTCTTCACAATAGTGAATGTTGTGAATATTCACCGGGAATAATGTGGGACATTAAGTCCAAGAAACTGCAATAATACAGTGATAATGTGTTAAATATTGAACGCCGCCGCCATTATGGGTGTTCGATGGAGGAAATGTGCGTCGGTTTGATCATTGTTCATCGTACACAAATATTAATGTATTAACTTCTAACGAGGGTAAATTAGTGGGACATTAAATTGTCGTGTGAACTAAAGAGAATTTGGTGATGTTAATATCACGAGAGAGAATGTGTGCAGTGATTTTCGGCAGCATTCTTCTAATGACCATATTTTGACTTCGGAATTCTGTCTCATGAATTGTAGAGGTGTCAATAAGTCAATACGTACTTCTATATTGGGACAACCACTCCATCATCCTCGTATTGCCGGGAGTATAATCGATACCAAGCAAGACCGTGAGGGAACACCAACAAAAGAAGCGACTCCCTCACCCACAGTAAGTACATTTATTGTTGTAACTGTGTTACTGGCCAGTAGATAGGTTGCAATGATGAATACTTGCTGTGGTTATGCCAATGATCTTCAACGACCATCACTGACACTGGGTGAGTGATGATTTTAATTGTGTACTATCTTTCTACTTCTAATCAGTCTAATATAACCATATACAGTCCACAATCATTATTGTATCGTATGTATTAGTGCGATCTCTTGTAATTTATTAAAACTGGTCAAGGATAGAGGTTGGTTTAGCG
This sequence comes from Cherax destructor, assembly GCA_009830355.1. Taxonomy (NCBI): domain Eukaryota; kingdom Metazoa; phylum Arthropoda; class Malacostraca; order Decapoda; family Parastacidae; genus Cherax; species Cherax destructor. The sequence continues at coordinate 42,006 of WNWK01015192.1, forward strand.
TGGGTGAGGATATCGAAGGGAGCCGTCTCAGCGACCAGGGCGACTCAAGTTTTCTCACACACCTCGCAGGAGTGACTGCGGTAAAATAATATTAGTCGGTCACCTCCCGTTGAGATTATCTGTTTGTAAGTGGTGGTGAAGTCCATACAGGTAGTCTCACAATTCCCCACATCTGCCCGTTGGTCCTCCCTGAACCGGATGTGATTAGTGAATTAATCATTATTGAATTAATTATTTAATAATTAAGTGACTGATTTTAGAAGTGAGTATAGAGTACACAGAATTAATTAATTGTGGGGTGGATTGTAATTAGTCCAAATTAATTGCTAGCACAGGCGTGGCTACGATTTGTGCAAGAGTAAGATGTGGGAATCACCCTTATAAAGGATTTACTTAATTTGTACCCTCAGCGGTTATTGATTCTATAACCATTGCTGAATCTGATGGAGTTGATGCGGCTGGCAATCCCAGGGATAATAAAGGGTCTTATTTAATTTGTACCCTCAGCAGTTATTGATTCTATAACCATTGCTGAATCTGATGGAGTTGATGCAGCTGGCAAGCCCATGAATAATAAAGGGTCTATTTAATTTGTACCCTCGGTGGTTATTGATTCTATAACCATGACTGGATCTGGTGAAGTTGCTGCGGCTGGCAAGCCCATGGAGAATAATGTGAAACTGGCACCCTCAGTAGTCAATAATGACTCGGTGGGACCAATAAGTGTTTTGGTAGGCAGTGACTATTATGCCACCTTCGTGAAGGGTATGACGAAGAAATGTGGTGTCACTCTTCTCAACACTGGGGCAGGCCATGTAATTTATGGCAGGCTTCCTCGCAGTAATGAATGACTGGAGGAAGCCATAAATACAGTCACGGTGTGTCTTAATCATGATACGTCACCCCAGTGTAAATATTCTTCTATAGAGGATGCTGTTGAACCAGTGCATAAATTGTGGGAACTGGACAGTATTGGGATCAATGTAAATGAAGAAAGTACAGATGATTCCTTCACACAGGAACAATACCTGAAGGATGTTAAATTTGAGTCTGGACAATACAGTGGACCCCCGAGTTTCGTAAAAACTTCACTCCTGAAGTCTGCTCAAGTGCCATTACCGAACGAATTTACTCCCTTAAGGAAAAATTTCACGTAGGTTAGTCTATTTCAGACCCCCAAAAATACACTTCCACAAGAACTTACAAAATTATACTTACATAATTGCACGATTTCCGGGGTATTCGTTAACCGAGGGTCCACTGTACTGGGTGCGACTCCCATGGAAGCTGAACCATCCGGAATTACCTACTAATTACCGGATGGCGTATGGACAATTAAAGGCCCAGCTTCACGAACTGAGTAAGACACCAGAATTGTTGACTGCTTATAATGGGATAATTAATAAACAGTTAATCAATCAGTTCATAGAGGAGGTACCTCCTGAGCAAGCCAAGATTCATGGCCACTACTTGCCATATCACGGAGTGAAGGAGGATTCGAAAACCATTCCGTTGAGGATTGTGTTTAATTGTAGTGCCAGGGGTAATAAACATGTACCTAGCCTGAATGATTGTTTAATGACGGGTCCGTCGCTGACGGAAAAATCGGGAGATGTATTATTGAATTTCAGAGTTAATAATTATGCCTTTACGGCAGACATAAGTAAAGCTTTCCTGAGAGTGGGATTGCAAGAAACGGATCGGGATTACACACGATTCCTGTGGCCAGAGGATCCTAGCAATCCACTTAGTCTGCTGAAAACCTTCCGATTCAGAAGTGTTTTGTTTGGCCCTACTTCCAGTCCGTTCCTACTTCAAGCGACGATAAATGCACATCTTAAACGTACAGGTGGTCCATTGAGTGAAATAATGGGTAAACAATTCTATGTGGACAATTTCCTGGGTGTGACGTCAACCGAAGAGGAACTAATGAGGATATATGAAGGGGCTAATGGCATAATGCAAGGTGCAAATATGCCTCTCAGGGAGTGGAACAGTAATTCGTCCAGGTTAAAGGACCGAATAAATAAAGACAATCCCGGAGATGGAGTCTCGGGTGTAGCAATGTATTGGGACTGACATGGGATACTGAGAGGGACTTGTTATTGTTGAAGCCTAATAATTATAGTATGCCCAATAAATTAACTAAGAGAGTCCTACTTGCTGAAGTTTCAAAATGCTTCGATCCACTAGGCTTAGTGGCACCTCTTACAATCCGAGGGAAATTATTGATACAAGAGGCATGGAAGCAAAAGTGTGCTGGGGATGAAACCCTACCTGAGGAATTCGTTAACAGGTGGGAGGAATTAATTGGTGATTACGAGAAAATTCCAATGTTGGAGTTCCCGCACTGGGTGGCAGGTCAAGAAGGGACTAATATACTCCACATTTTTTGCGATGCTTCTAAATTGGTGTATGGAGCAGTCGCTTATTTTCAATGTGATAAAGACATTTCTCTTGTCATGTCTAAAGCAAAAGTGGCTCCAATGAAATTACGTACCTTACCTCAGTTGGAATTAACAGCCATTTATGTGGGTGTCAAATTAGCTGATTATATACGGAGTAAATTGCCGGAGATAAATATTAGCGACACCATAATATGGTCTGATAATGAGGTATCCTTGCAGTGGATTTGTAACGAAAACAGCAAGATTGTATACGTGCAAAATAGAGTCACAGAAATTAACCAGATGCAAGAGAAATATAATAGTCTGGGCCAGCATAAGTTAACCTTTAATCATATACCCGGGGCAGAGAATCCAGCAGACTTCTTGTCCCGTGGGTTGACTTATGCAAAATTTGTGACTACTTCATCTTGGTTTAAAGGACCCAGTTGGCTGGTGGACAAAGTTAATTGGCCTGTTCAAAAGGCGCATATTGCTCCTGTTGAAATTACTGTGAACACGGCTCCAGTCATTGGTCCCTCCTTAGCCATTGATATAAACAGATATTCATCTTTACCAAAACTGATTAATGTCACGAAGTTGGTGTTTAACTTTATAAACAAGATGAATATCTCATACGATTTCCCACATCCTCTGAAATATTGGGTACAGAGAGTACAAGGAGAAATCTATATAGAGGAGATTAAATTACTAAGGGATGGAAAAATTGGGAAAGGTTCAATAATAGAGAAATTGGGGCTGTACTTGGAGGATGATGTATTCAGGTGCAGAGGTAGGTTGCAAAATGCTGAATTGGGTGAATATGCTAAACACCCTATCCTGCTGCCCAAGACTCATCATCTGACAACTTTAATTGTATTAAATGCCCATAAAAATGTGATGCATGGTGGAGTACAAGATACCTTAAATTGCATTAGGGAAACTTTCTGGATTCCTCAAGGACGACAGAGTGTGAAGCGGGTCATCAAGACATGTGTAGTGTGTCGTCGTGTGGATGCCAGAACCTATATGTATCCAGGACCTCCACCATTGCCCAAGGAACGAGTGCAGTTGGTAAAGCCATTTGATGTAACAGGTGTGGATTATAGTGGTCCAATCATTTTAACGGGTTCTGCAGATGGTGTTCCTTTGAAAGTGTATGTATGTTTATTTACTTGTACCCCTACCAGGGCAGTGCATTTAGAAGTGGCACAGGATTTGTCTGCAGAACAGATCATACAGCTGTTTCGGAAATTTGCAGCTGGGAGATCCTGTCCGAGACTAATGATTTCGGATAATGCCACTAACTTTGTAGCGGTAGCGCAACATTTGAAGGACTTAAATGAGAGTAATGATGTACGGTCTCTGCTAAATCAGCGAGGGTCTGGCTGGAAGTTTATAACTCCCAGGGCCCCCTGGCAAGGGGGATTGTACGAAAGATTGATAGGTACAGTGAAGAGGTGTCTGCGTAAAGTACTACACCGGAAACGAATTAACTTAGAGGAATTCTGGACAGTATTGGTGGAGGCAGAGAATCGGATAAATAATCGTCCACTCTCGTACATAATTGATACTCCCAAGGCAGACATACTGACTCCTTCTCACTTAACCCTTTGACTGTCGGAGGCCCCATTCTGAAACTGTCATTCTATGTCGCAAAATAAAAAAAAAAAAAAATATTTTCTCCTATGAAATGATAGAGAATCTTTTCCCGATTGTAATGATACCAAAAGTATGAAATTTGATGGAAAACTTACAAAATTACGCTCTCGCAAAGTTAGTGATGTCAGCGACATATACGCATCAGCGATTTCGCCGACTTTGAGCCCTATTTTCGGCCAATTTCATTGTTACAGTCGACCAAACTCTTAGTTATTTCTTTCTAACTCCATTTGTTCTATCGATTGAGTACAAGAAACCACCAATTTACCAATTTCAACTACCCAATAAAGTGGTCAGAATTTGGCAATTTTGCCAATTTCATGCAAAATAAAAAAGATGTCAATTTCAAAACAGGGTCTAGAATAAACAATGCAGACATTCCTGGCACTAAAATAAGATGTTATCTGTTCATTAGTCACGTCTTTATGCCCCTCTTATATTACTCTTGCTTTCTAGACTCGCCAGTTGATGTGTATTGGACGCGTGGCATGATTTGTTTACTCTTGAACATTGGCAAAAATCGAACATTTCCGCTACTTTAAGCTCAATTTCAAGATCGTTTTCATCATGAAACTAATCAAAATCATCTCTATTCCTGTAATATGTTTTCCATTCTATCAAATGAGACCACGAAAAAGAGAATACAACCATAAATACTATACGAAAATACACCTCAAAGTCGGCGTTTTATTCCAAAAACATGGTCAGTTTTTTTTTTTCTCATTATGCACTGCGTGCTGCAGGATTTTTTTTATACTGCGCACACTGACCACACAGACCCATTCTCTCATATGTGGGCCTACCAGCTTTCTCCCGTTTGATTTGAGGCCGCTAGAATTTGTGAGTATATATACGTCCGAAACACTGGCTTGTAAGACGTATATATACGACCGAAACAGTCAAAGGGTTAATATGTGGGTGGAAACTGGAGGCTGCACCTATCTATAGAGATAATTCTGAGGAAATTGATGAGGATTATAATAATGTGACAGTGTTAACTGATAAATTTAAGATGCTAAATAAAGTAATTAATCACTGGTCTGATGTGTGGCGTAAAGAGTATCTTCTTACACTACATGAACACTTTTATGGTGCCTCAGAAGCAGCAAATCGACAGAATATTCAACCGGGTGACATTGTATTAATTGATACTGAACAACCTAGAACACTGTGGCCTCTGGGCAAGGTAGTAACATTGTACCCAGACGCTCAGGGTGTTGTCAGGAATGTCAAAGTGTTGGAATTAAAGGAGTTCTATCAACTGTGAATGAAAACCTAAGGTAGAGTGACGCAAGTGATATTGAAGACGACACTGACCAGGGGATACCAGAGGAAGAAAGTGTGATCAGGCCTACCAGGAGAACAGCTGTTCAGTCCAGGGCAGGCTGGAAGCTCCTCATGAAGTATGATGCAATTTGAATCGTCTAACAACGAACTCTGCCCGGCCGCAGTGTGGAAAATATTGGGTATTTTCCCGAAAAGTTATGCTCAATAACCTTTCCAATGTGAATATTCTTAATGTGTGACTGTTGGTACACATAATACGTAGGAATGAAGAGAGAACCAGACGACCGTCTCAGCGGTCAGCGCGTGGGTACGCTGAGCTGGGTTCAAGTTGGGTCAGTCACGTGGGAGAAGGGACGAAGGTTGAACGATGGGAGAGTTCTGACTATAATGGAGTCAGGAATCGGCGTTTACAACGACCAAATCGCGGTTAATGGTCTCTCTTCACAATAGTGAATATTCACCGGGAATAATGTGGGACATTAAGTCCAAGAAACTGCAATAATACAGTGATAATGTGTTAAATATTGACCATCGTCGCCATTACGGGTGTTCGATAGAGGAAATGTGCGTTGGTTTGATCATTGTTCATCGTACACAAATATTAATGTACAGTGGAACCCCGGTTTACGATGTTATCACCTTACGTTATTTTCGGTAACCGATATTTATAACGTAAGAAATTTGTTTGTGGTTTACGATGTGTCTTCGTTTACCGACATTCGTACCGGACCTGTCCGCTTGGCGCCCAGCTGAGCGCGCACTCCAGGGAGCGTCAGTGCTATTGTTTACAAGCGAGAGCGACCACCCACCCACACCCACGCATTCATACCAGTATATTGTCATTATTCCACTGCTGTTTTAGTGCTTGCAACTGCTAAATAAGCTACCATGGGCCAAAGGGAAAAATCCTAGTGCTAAGCCTGTGGCAAAAAGGAACAGAAATATATTCGATGGGGTTTTTGAAGGAGATAATGAAAAAAATGAAAGTGGGGGCGATTGTGGGGGTAGCCAGGCTGTATGGTAAACCCTATTCTACCATCGCTACCATTGTGGAAAGAAATATTCCCAAATAAAATCAAGGAAGCTGTTGTTCAAAAGGGCATCTGTGATCACAAAAAAAAAGACCACAAGTGGTGGAAAATTTTTGGGAAAAGGGTTTTTGTTTGTGGATCAACCAGAAACAGTTAGCAGGAGAACTGTTTTGGGGGGAATAATATGGGCAAGGCAGTTGCATGATGATCTCCCCCTTTAAAAAAAAGCCTGCAACGAGTGCTGAAGTGAGCGAATTTTAAACCCGCAGAGGCTGGTTTTTTTCAAATTTTTAAAAAACGTGGCATACATAGTGTT
>WNWK01015193.1:2500-22500 GCA_009830355.1 Cherax destructor
ACACACACCACACATACATGCACACATACACACACACACACACACACACACATATACACACACACACACACACACACCACACATACATGCACACATACACACACACATACACACACACACACCACACACACATTACACATACATGCACACACACACACACACACACCACACATACATGCACACAAAACACACACACACACACACCACACATACATGCACACATACACACACACACACACACACACACACACACACACATCACACACACACACACACCACACATACATGCACACATACACACACACACATACACACACACACACACACACCACACATACATGCACACATACACACACACACACACACCACACATACATGCACACATACACACACACACATACACACATACACACACACACCACACACACATACACACCACACACACACACACATGCACACACGTGCAAAGGTTTGCAACAAGACAAGGTGGACAGAGAAAGAATGTTCCAGAGATGGGACACAGCAACAAGGGGACACAATTGGAAGTAGAAGACTCAGATGAATCACAGGGATGTTAGGAAGTATTTCTTCAGTCACAGAGTGGTCGGGAAGTGGAATAGTTTGGGAAGCGATGTAGTGGAGGCAGGATTCATTCATAGCTTTAAGAAGAAGTATGATAAAGCTCATGGTGCGAGGAGAGTGACCCAGTAGAGGCCAGTGATGAGGCGGGGCCAGGAGCTATGACTCGATCCCTGCAACCACAACTAGGTGAGTACACACACATACATACATATATATATATATATATATATATATATATATATATATATATATATATATATATATATATATATATATATATATATATATATATAATACATATATATATATATATATACTGCCTCTCTCACACCCCTCACTAACACTGCCTCTCTCACACCCCTCACTAACACTGCCTCTCTCACACCCCTCACTAACACTGCCTCTCACACCCCTCACTAACTGCCTCTCACTACTCACTAACACTGCCTCTCACACCTCACTAACACTGCCTCTCACACCTCACTAACCCTGCCTCCACACCCTCACTACCACTACCTCTCACTCATCACTACCACTACCTCTCACTCATCACTACCTCTGCTCACCCATACAATCCACAAGACTTGTAATCCAGGTGATGATCCACTTGTGGATCATATATATATATATATATATATATATATATATATATATATATATATATATATATATATAGATGGGGTCCACCTCTGGTGTAAATTGTTGGACCCATAGGCTCGGAGAAGTGGATAAAAAGGCTTCAATGAAGAATATTTAGATTTCTTTCTGAAGCCATTTGAATATTCCACTTCCCCTACCACCCCATCTTTGCATTGTGTATAAACTTTATTTCAAGACAAAATACACTGACAAAATACATTGACACATTGACAAGAATACAATAGGGAGTAAAACAACATGGATAACAACTCAGAGCTACATGTCAAATACTTCGTCCAGCTCCTCGGCAGTGGGCCGCGTGCCTAGAATGCTGCAGGCATTTCCTCTCTGGATCGCAACACTGAGTCTCTGAAAGAGGAAGCTGGTCACCCTGTGGTCCTTGGTTTCTATGATGAGTTTTTCACCCAGCTCTTTGAGAAACTTTAGAGCACACTTGCCCCATGCTCCATGGGTCTCCGACCCTATTAGGATGAAATTATAGCAAGGGGGAAGACCTTCATATTTGCGAGGTCTCTGGGTCTCCCTGTGGCTGGCAGCTCCACCCTCTTCGGCTACGGAGTATGGCAAGTAGGTGTCTGCCATTGTGGCAGCACAGGTGTAGTCCCAAGTAATCTGCTTACCATCCTTCCAGGGTAGCATAGTGGCTCCATCAGGACGCCTTTGACTTCCATCAGACCTCTGCACTTGGGGTTCCTGTTGAGCTGGGCAACGGGCTGTGGCGAGGCTTCCCTTTATGATGTCATTGACCTCCTCATGTCTAGCATACTTCCCTTCTGATGGTAAAACTGGTCAGTTAGCAAGAACTCGTTTAAAATTAAGTTATTTCTAAAATTTTCTCTTATACGTTTAAAGATATATTTTTTCATTTATGTTAATGTAAAAATTAATTATTTTGTAACAAAAGAACCTTAGAAAACTTACCTAACCGTATTATAACAAGCGCAATTTAATTTAACCTAATCAACGTAAATATATTTTAGATAAGTTTACAATAATTTAATTATAAGCAAACACAATGAAATTTAAAAAAAATCGTTAGGTTCAAAATGACTTTTGCCAAATTATTGTGTACACAAATTTTTGTTTGTCTTATTCGGCAAGAAGAGCCTTGCTACTTAAGCTAAAATCTCAAGTTTTACCTATTCGGCATCACTCATACATAATCACTGTCTTTGTAGAGGCGCTCAGATACGACAGTTTAGATGTCTCTCCAAACTGCCAATATCCCAAACCTCTCCTTTAAAGTGCAGGCATTTCCAGGACTCAAGTCCGGCTAAGCAGAGTCCCTGAATCCCTTCACAAAATATTGCCCTGCTCACACTCCAACAGCTCGTCAGGTCCAAAAAACCATTCGTCTCCATTCACTCTTATCTAACATGCTCATGCACACTTGCTGGAAGTCCAAGCCTCTTGCCCACAAAACTTCCTTTATCCCCTCTCTCCAACCTTTCCAAGGACGATCCCTACATCGCCTTCCTTTTCCTACAGATTTATACACTCTCCAAGTCATTCTACTTTGTTCCATTCTCTCTAAATGACCAAACCACCTCAATAACCCCTCTTCAGCCCTCTGACTAATATTTTTAGTAAATCCACACCTCCTCCTAAATTCACACTACAAATTTTCTGCATAATATTTACACCACACATTGCTCTTAGATACGACATCTAAACTACCTCCAGCCGCCTCCTCGCTGCAGCATTTACAACCCATGCTTCACACCCATATAAGAGTGTTGGTACCACTATACTCTCGAACATTCGCTTCTTTGCCTCCATGGATAACGTTTTTTGTCTCCACAGATACCTCAACGCACCACTCACCTTTTTTGCTTCATCAATTATATGGTTAACCTCATCCTTCATAAACCCATTCGGCTGACAAGTCAACTCACAGATATCTGAAAACATTCACTTCTTCCATACTCCCTCCCTCCAATGTGATATTCCATTTTTCTCGTTCTAAATCATATGGTACCCTAATCACCTTACTCTTATCTATGTTCACTTTCAATTTTCTACCTTCACACACCCTCCCATGCTCGTCCACTCACCTTGGCAACTTTTCTTTAGAATCTCCCAAAAGCACAGTATCATCAGCAAAAAGTAACTGTGTCAACTCCCATTTTGTATTTGATTCCCCATAATTTAATCCCACCCCTCTCCCCAACTCCCTAGCATATACTTCTTTTACAACCCCGTCTATAAATATGTTAAACAACCATGGTGACATTACACATCCCTGTCTAAGACCTACTTTTACTAGGAAGTAATCTCCCTCTCTCCTACACAACCTAACCTGAGCCTCACTATCCTCATAAAAACTCTTTACAGCATTTAGTAACTTACTACCTATTCCATACACTTGCAACATCTGCCACATTGCTCCTCTATCCACTATATCATATGCCTTCTCTAAATCCATAAATGTAATGAAAACTTCACTACCTTTATCCAAATTCTGTTCACATATATGCTTGATCTACACATCCCCTACCCATTCTAAAGCCTTCTTGTTCATCTGTCTCACCTCTAATTCATTCAATAATAACTCTACCATACACTTTACCTGGTATACTCAGTAAACTTATTTCCCTACCATTTTTACACTCTTTTATCCCCCTTCCCTTTATATAAAGGAACTATACATGCTCTCTGCCAATCCCTAGGTACCTTCCCCTCTTTCATACATTTATTAAACAAAAATACCAACCACTCCAACACTATATCCCCCCCTGCTTTTAACATTTCTGTCATGATCCTGTCAGATCCAGCTGCTTTACCCACTTTCATTCTACGTAATGCCTCACGCACCTCCCCCACACTCACATCCTGCTCTTCTTCACTCCTAAAAGATGTTGTACCTCCCTGGCAAGTGCATGAAATTACTGCCTCCTCTTTTTCATAAATATATAAAAGTTATTCAAAATATTCCCGCCATCTACCCAATACCTCCAGCTCCCCATCTACTAACTCCTCTACTCTGCTTTTAATTGACAGATAAATTCGTTCCCTAGGCTTTCTTAACCTGTTTATCTCACCCCAAATTTTTTTCTTATTTTCAGCAAAATTTCTTGACATTGCATCTCCCACTCTATCATTTGCTCTCATTTTGCACTCTCTCACCACTTTCTTCACCTTTCTTTTAGTCTCCATATACTCTACTCTTCTATTAACACATCTGCTTTGTAAAAACCTCTCATAAGCTACCTTTTTCTCTTTTATCACACCCTTTACCTCATCATTCCACCACTCACTCCTCTTTCCTCCTGCACCCACCCTCCTATAACTACAAACTTCTGCCCCACATTCTAATACTGCATTTTTAAAACTATCCCCTGAAATCTTGCATGTTTATGAGACAGAAAAAAGACACCAGCAATCTTACCATCATGTAAAGCAAATGCAGGCTTCCGTTTTACACTCACTTGGTAGTACGGTAGTACCTCCCTTGGCGGTTGCTGTCTACCAACCTACTACCTATAAAAAATTGTAATAGTTGACTCATCATGACTCCTCATATATATATATATATATATATATATATATATATATATATATATATATATAAATATATATATATATTTATATATATATATATATATATATATATATATGTCGTGCCTAATAGGTAAAACTGGTCAATTAGCAAGAACTCATCTAAAATTAAGTCCTTTCTAAAAATTTCTCTTATACGTTTAAAGATATATTTTTTTCATTTATGTTAATGTAAAAATTTATAATTTTGCACCAAAAGATTCTTAGAAAACTTACCTAACCTTATTATAACAAGCGCAATTTAATTTAGCCTAACCCAACTAAATATATTTTTGATACGTTTACAATAATTTAATAATAAAGAAACACAATGAAATATATTTTTCTCGTTAGGTTCAGAATGATTTTTGCGAAATTATTGCATATGTACACAAATATAAAATATATATATATATATATATATATATATATATATATATATATATATATATATATATATATATATATATATATATATATATGGATGTAGTGCGGATGATAAGAAAAAGATGATTGCCGATGTTATGAATGAAAAGAAGTTGGATGTCCTGGCCCTAAGCGAAACAAAGCTGAAGGGGGTAGGCGAGTTTCAGTGGGAGAAATAAATGGGATTAAGTCAGGAGTATCTAAGAGAGTTAGAGCTAAGGAAGGGGTAGCAATAATGTTGAAGGATCAGTTATGGAAGGAAAGAGGAATATGAATGTGTAAATTCAAGGATTATGTGGATTAAAATAAGGGTCGGATGCGAAAAGTGGGTCATAATAAGCGTGTATGCACCTGGAGAAGAGAGGAGTGTAGAGGAGAGAGAGATTTTGGGAGATGTTAAGCGAATGTATAGGAACTTTTGAACCAAATGAGAGAGTAATTGTGGTAGGGGACCTAAATGCTAAAGTGGGAGAAACATGCAGAGAGGGTGTAGTAGGTAAGTTTGGGGTGCCAGGTGTAAATGATAATGGGAGCCCTTTGATTGAACTTTGTATAGAAAGGGGTTTAGTTATAGGTAATACATATTTTAAGAAAAAGAGGATAAATAAGTATACAAGATATGATGTAGGGCGTAATGACAGTAGTTTGTTGGACTATGTATTGGTAGATAAAAGACTGTTGAGTAGACTTCAGGATGTACATGTTTATAGAGGGCCACAGATATATCAGATCACTTTTTAGTTATAGCTACAGTGGGAGTAAAAGGTAGATGGGATACAAGGAAAATAGAATCAGTAAGTAAAAGAGAGGTGAAGGTTTATAAACTAAAAGAGGAGGCAGTTAGGGTAAGATATAAACAACTATTGGAGGATAGATGGGCTAGTGAGAGTGTAGGCAATGGGGTCGAAAATGTATGGGGTAGATTTAAAAATGTAGTGTTAGAGTGTTCAGCAGAAGTTTGTGGTTACAGGCGAGTGGGTGCGGAGGGAAGAGGAGCGATTGGTGGAATGATGATGTAAAAAGAGTAGTAAGGGGGAAAAAGTTAGCATATGAGAGGTTTTTACAAAGTAGAAGTGATGCAAGGAGGGAAGAGTATATGGAGAGAAAAAGAGAGGGTTAAAAGAGTGGTGAAGCAATGTAAAAAGAGAGCAGATGAGAGAGTGGGTGAGATGTTATCAGCAAATTTTGTTGAAAATAAGAAAAGTTTTGGAATGAGATTAATAAGTTGAGGAAGCCTAGAGAACAAATGGATTTGACAGTTAAAAATAGGAGAGGAGAGTTATTAAATGGAGAGTTAGAGGTATCGGGAAGATGGAGAGAATATTTTGAGGATTTGTTAAATGTTGATGAAGACAGGAAGCTGTAATTTCGTGTGTAGGGCAAGGAGGAATAACATCTTGTAGGAGTGTGGAAGAGCCAGTTGTGGGTGTAGGGAAGTTCGTGAGGCAGTGGGTAGAATGAAAGGGGTAAGGCAGCTGGGATTGATGGGATAAAGATAGAAATGTTAAAAGCAGGTGGGATATAATTTTGGAGTGGTTGGTGCTATTATTTAATAAATGTATGGAAGAGGGTAAGGTACCTAGGGATTGGCAGAGAGCGTGTATTGTTCCTTTGTATAAAGGCAAAGGGGACAAAAGAGAGTGCAAAATTATAGGGAATAAGTCTGTTGAGTGTACCTGGTAAAGTGTATGGTAGAGTTATTATTGAAAGAATTAAGAGTAAAACAGAAAGCAGGATAGCAGATGAACAAGGGGGCTTTAGGAAAGGTAGGGGTGTGTAGACCAAGTGTTTACAGTGAAACATATAGGTGAACAGTATTTGGATAAGGGTAAAGATGTTTTTGTGGCATTTATGGATTTGGAAAAGGCGTATGATAGGGTAGATAGGGGGCAATGTGGCAGATGTTGCAGGTGTATGGAATAGGAGGAAGGTTACTGAAAGCAGTGGAGAGTTTTTATGAGGATAGTGAGGCTCAGGTTAGAGTGTGTAGGAGGGAAGGGGACTATTTCCCAGTAAAAGTGGGCCTTAGACAAGGATGTGTGATGTCACCGTGGTTGTTCAATATATTTATAGATGGGGTTGTAAGAGAAGTGAATGCGAGGGTCTTGGCAAGAGGTGTTGGGCTAAAAGATAAAGAAGCAAATACAAAGTGGGAGTTGTCACAGTTGCTTTTTGCTGATGACACTGTGCTTTTGGGAGATTCTGAAGAGAAGTTGCAGAGGTTGGTGGATGAATTTGGTAGGGTGTGTAAAAGAAGAAAATTGAAAGTGAATATAGGAAAGAGTAAGGTGATGAGGATAACAAAAAGATTAGGTGATGAAAGATTGGATATCAGATTAGAGGGAGAGAGTATGGAGGAGGTGAATGTATTCAGATATTTGGGAGTGGACATGTCAGCAGATGGGTCTATGAAGGATGAGGTGAATCATAGAATTGATGAGGGGAAAAGGGTGAGTGGAGCACTTCGAGTCTGTGGAGACAAAGAACCTTGTCCATGGAAGTAAAGAGGGAATGTATGAGAGTATAGTTATACCAACGCTCTTATATGGGTGTGACGCATGGGTGATGAATGTTGCAACGAGGAGAAGGCTGGAGGCAGTGGAGATGTCATGTCTGAGGTCAATGTGTGGTGTGAATATAATGCAGAGAATTCGGAGTTTGGAAATTAGGAGGAGGTGCGGATTACCAAAACGATTGTCCAGAGAGCTGAGGAGGGTTGTTGAGGTGGTTTGGACATGTAGAGAGAATGGAACGAGACAGAGTGACTTCGAGAGTGTATAAATCTGTAGTGGAGGGAAGGCGGGTAGGGGTCGGCCTAGGAAAGGTTGGAGGGAGGGGTAAAGGAAGTTTTGTGTGCGAGGGACTTGGACTTCCAGCAAGCATGTGTGAGCGTATTTGATAGGAGTGAATGGAGGCATATGGTTTTTAATACTTGACGTGCTGTTGGAGTGTGAGCAAAGTAACATTTATGAAGGGATTCAGGAAACCGGCAGGCCGGACTTGAGTTCTGGAGATGGGAAGTACAGTGCCGGCACTCTGAAGGAGGGGTGTTAATGTTGCAGTTTTATAACTGTAGTGTAAAGCACCCTTCTGGCAAGACAGTGATGGAGTGAATGATGATGAAAGTTTTTCTTTTCGGGCCACCCTGCCTTGGTGTTAATAAAAATATATATATATATATATATATATATATATATATATATATATATATATATATATATATATATATATATATATATCATATAGAAAGTAGTTAGACTGTTGGGTTTAGTCCTGACTCTTTCTCTTCTACTTCAACTCTTCCTCTCACCGGCTATTCTTCTTCTGTCCCCACTTCCCCTCGCCCCTAGTGTGTCCTTACCTGAGAGTCTGAACTAACTAACTAATATATATATATATATATATATATATATATATATATATATATATATATATATATATATATATATATATATATATATATATATATATATATATATATATTATGCTCTCCAGGAAATATGAGAATAATAAAAATAATTATCTGCTACTGTAGCCACAAATATGTAATAACATAGGTAATTACAAACCAGCAGCAGCAGCCACCACCACCAGAGGGACGACCAGTGCCTGTAACGGATCCCACAAACTTTCTGTACCTGATGGAGTTGTTTACCCACTCTTGGAGTGGTGCAGACGCTGGCTGCCTTTTCCCTGGTATATCCTGGCCGCTGTATCTGCACATTAACTACACGAGTGGGAAGCACACTTCTTTAACCAGTTTAATGAAAGCTTTTACGACTGCCGGTTTAATAAACGAGGACGATTCCTAGTTTACTATGTAAGGTTGTAATGAGAACGATTTTAATACGAAAGAAATCTAATAGAAACCGTTTTCCAATGACGAGGCTGGATGTAAGCTTTAATGGGAACGTTTATAATGGTGAAAAAATGTAATGGGGAGTAGGATGAGCGGAGGCCAAGTGAATGGGGGTGACATTAACGTGAAAACAACATGATTTCCTGCATGACATGACTCCTGTCACTGGACACCGTCCCGATCATTCATATCACAACTGCCTGCTGCATTATTCCCGCCAGAGAGATGCACAGTAACTACATCCCCATGTCAAGAAAATAGCTGGAAATGCCAGGGACGCCGCCGGCGTGTCCTGTCACGAGACTGCATGACATGCAGGGGGTGGGTGGGGAGGGGATGGATGGAGAGGGGGAGGTGGGGGATGTCATGGGACGTAGTATATCATGAGACTAATTGTTAGATATGTGCATATCCTGTGTTCTTCAAGGATATACTCAGTGTTTTACTAGAATGTTCCCTGTCTTCTACCAGGATGTACACTGTGTCCTACCAGGATGTACTCTGTGTTCTACCAAGATGTACCCTGTGTTCTACAATGATGTATACTGTGTTCCTCCAGGATGAACACTGTGTTCTATCAGGATGAACACTGTGTTTTTCCAGGATGTACCCTGTGTTCTACCAGGATGTACACTGTGTCCTACCAGGATGTACCCTGTGTTCTACCAAGATGTACCCTGTGTTCTACAATGATGTATACTGTGTTCCTCCAGGATGAACACTGTGTTCTACCAGGATGTACACTGTGTTCTACCAGGATGTACCCTGTGTTCTACCAGGATGTACCCTGTGTTCTACCAGGATGTACTCTGTGTTCTACCAGGATGTAAACTCTGTTCTTCCAGGATGTACCCTGTGTTCTACCGGGATGAACTATGTGTTCTACCAGGATGTACTCTGTGTTCAATCAGGATGTACTATATGTTCTTCCACTAAGTATGTACTCTGTGTTCTACCAGGATGTATTAAGTGTTCTACCAGGATGTATTAATTGTTCTGCCAGGATGTACACTGTGTTCTACCAGGATGTACTATGTGTTCTACCACTAAGTATGTACTCTGTGTTCTACAAGGATGTACACTGTGTTTTACCAGGATGTACCCTGTGTTCTATCAGGATGCACCCTGTGTTCTACCAGGATGTACTATATGTTCTACAACTATGTTCTCTGTGTTCTACTAGGATGTACTAAGTGTTCTACCAGAATGTACCCTGTGTTCTACTAAAATGTACACTCTGTTCAACCAGGATGTACTATGTGTTCCACCAGGATATTCACTGTGTTCTATTAGGATTTAATCTGTGTTCTACCAGGATGTACACTGTGTTCTACGTGAATGTACCCTTTGTTCTACAAGGATTTACTCTGTGTTTTACAAGGATGTACTATGTTCTCTACCAGGAATTACTATGTGTTATACCAGGATGTACACTGTGTTTTACCAGGAATTACTCTGTGTTCTACCAGGATGTACCCTGTGTTCTACCAGGTTGTACTATGTGTTCTACTAAGTATGTACCCTGTGTTCCTTCAGGATGTACTCTGTTCTACCAGAATGTACACTGTGTTCTACCAGGATGTACTATGTGTTCTACCAGGAATTACTCTGTGTTCTACCAGGATGTACTCTGTGTTCTACCAGGATGTACCCTGTGTTCTACCAGGATGTATACTGTGTTCTACCTGGATGTACCCTGTGTTCTACCAGGATGTACTCTATGTTCTACGAGGATGTACACTGTGTTCTACCAGGATGTACACTGTGTTCTACCAGGAATTACTCTGTGTTCTACCTGGATGTACACTGTGTTCAACCAGGATGTACTATGTGTTCTACCAGGAATTACTCTGTGTTCTACGAGGATGTACTCTGTGTTCTACCAGGATGTACATTGTGTTCTACCAGGATGTACACTGTGTTCTACCAAGATGTACTCTGTGTTCTACCAGGATGTACTCTGTGTTCTACCAGGATGTACTCTGTGTTCTACCAGTATGTACACTGTGTTCTACCAAGATGTACTCTGTGTTCTACCAGGATGTACTCTGTGTTCTACCAGGATGTGCTCTGTGCTCTACCAACAAGAATTTACTCTGCTTTACCAGGAAGTGTGTACGTGGTCTTCTGCCACGAGCTGAGGATATTTAAAAAAAAGAGACTAATTTGAATAGTTCTTACATACAAAATGTATATTACAAAAGAAAAGTGCCGAAAAAAAATCCAAATTTCATAATATTACTAATAGATTGACCATCAATAATATTTCTCTCAGTGTGTCGTCCCCGGAACCTTAGAGTTGTCGTATTGCTTAAAATTACGAAATTAGAATATAAATAAAATAAATGTTAAATAAAGTATAATCAAGAGTGAAAATCTGAAGTTTATAAGCAAAAGATAAAAAAAAATAGTTTGAGAACTATAAAGTCGGACAATGATAAGTGTAAAGGAAGAAACAGCGAAGTGAGGAGGGTAAACAGAGAAGATTTAAAAGTAGAAAATCGCTTTTCTCTTCTCCAGGACGAATGTACTTCAGTGATCAGTGAGGATAAAGATACCACTAACTCTTCTGCTAATAAAAACATTGATGAACATGAAAGAAATTAATCAAGAGGTAAGAACAAGAAAGGTGTGAGACGTGTGAGGATATTCCTGTAGGCATAATGGAGGGTCCTGCTGTAGGCCTAGGTTGAGAACCTACCTGTGGGCGAGGATCTTGTAGGCGTAAGTGAGAACCTTCATCTAGGCGGGGACTTTTTTGTAGTATATTTTTTTTTTACTTTCCTGAAGGCGAGAACCTGACGAAGGTTCCCTCACCTGAGAGCCGAGGTTTGTTCCTGCCTGGCTGACAGTAGTCGCTTGACGCCCCTTAAGAAACTGAGGTCACCGCTCGACCTCTGCAAACACCCGGTGAACCAGAACCTCCCCGACTACGGAACATAGGAGCCGTGACAGAAATAAAAGAACCGAGACTGAATGAAAGAACCTCCTGCTGGGGGTCATAGAGGCTAGTGGACTTCTGGTCCACCCAGAGGTTTTACCAGCTCACCTGCAGAAGGCTCTGAGGACTACGGGTGCTCAGGCGCCACGGGTGTTGGAAGGAGCTGCAACACCCGTGGTTAGGTTGATTCAGACGGAGGTAGTGTGGGTAGTCACAGCTGTGGTGGAGCTCTGGTAAGCTACTTGTTGGTCTTGGATCCTCTGGATGGGGTTGACCATCCACCAGGGGACCTGTGTGTCGGCCTCAGTGGGTACTAGTGGGTGGCCAAAGACCCATTCCCACCACCGACACACCACACACGTCCCACACTCTAAGTTTGGTAACTTAAACATTAATAATTATAATAATAATAATAATAATATATTTATTTACTACAAGTACATGTACAAGGTATACAGTCCTAGCTGACATCAATGACATACTACTGTATAGAAAGCCAATTGCTATGCAGAGCATTTTGGGCAAATTAGGTCAGTTTTGTCCCAGAATGCGACCCACACCAGTCGACTAACTCCCAGGTACCCATTTTACTGATGGGTGAACATAGACAACCGGTGTAAAGAAACACGCCCAATGTTTCTTCCCTCGCTGGGAATCGAACCCAGACATCGCCGTGTGAAGCGAAAGCTTCAGCCACCAGGCCACGGGGCACGAATAAATTTTGCAACCAGAATTTAATTCTTTTCTTTGGTTGGTATTTGCAGTTAGTTGAATAACCTACTTTATACGCGCTTTTTTTAATTAACACTGGATACTTATTTATACACTACAACAAAAATAAAAAAATTATTTCTCTCTCTCGAACTATTATTTTTTTTTTTAAATACTGGTCGTCTCCCACCGAGGCAGGATGATTCGAAAAAGAAACACTTTCACCATTATTCACTCCATCACTGTCTTGCCAAAGGCCCGCGGATACTACAGTTCAGATGCAGTTTCAAATTGCAACATATTCCCACCCTCCTTCAGAGTGAAGGCACTGTTCTGACCACCTCCAGGACTCAAGTCCAACTAATCGGTTTCCCTGAATCCTTCACAAAATGTTACCTTGCTCACATTCCAACAGCTCTTCAAGTCCCAAATATCATTCTCCTCTACTCACTCCTAACACACTCCTGCTGGATGCCCAAGTCCCTAGCACACAAAACCACCTTTACCCCCCCCCTCCCTATAACCTTTCCTAGTACGACCCCTATCCCTCCTTCCCTCCACTACAGATTTGTACGCCCTCCAAGGCATTCTATTTTGCTTCACCCTCTCTCAATGACCAATCCACCTCAACAACCCCTCCTCAACCCTCTGAATAATACTAAAAGTAACTCTGCACCTCCTCCTAATCCCCAAACTACAAATTCTCTTCATAATATTTACACCACACATTGCCCTCAGACACGACATCACCACTGCTTCCAACCTCCTTCATGCTCCAACATTCACTATACTCTTACATTCCCCACTTTGCCTACATAGATAACGTTTTTTTTTGTTTTTGTCTCCACAGATACCTCAGTGCACCACCCACCTTTTTCCCTTCATCAGTTCTGTGGTTTAGCGCTTCTTTTGATTATAATAATCATATACCCATCCGCCGACACGTCCACTCTCAAATATCTAAACAAATTCACTTCCTCCATACTCCCTTCCTCCAGTCTGATACCCAATATTTCATTGCCCATCACCTTCCTCTTTCTTATGTTCAGTTTTATTTTCCTTCTTTTTACATACCCTCCCAAATTCGTCCACCAACCTTGGCACCTTTTCTTCAGAATTTCCCAAAAGCACAGTGTCATCAGCAAATAGCAACTGAGACAATTCCCATTTTTAAAAAAAGTATTTAATCCTACACCTATCCCCAATACTCTAGCATTCATTACAACCGCATCTATAAATATGTTAAACAATGCATCCCTGTATAATGCCAACTTTTACTGGAAAATAATCTCCCTCTCTCCTACACATCCTAACCTGAGCCTCACTCTCCTCATAAAAACTCTTTACAGCATTCAATACCCTACCACCTCTTTCATACACTTACAACATCTTCCACATTGCTTCCCTATCCACCCTATCATACGCCTTTTCTAAATTCATGAAAGCAATGAAAACTTTCTTACCTTTATCTAAATATTGTTCACTTACATGCTTCAATATAAATACTTGGTCTACACATCCCCTAATCTTTCTAAAGCCTCCTTGTTCATTTGTGATCCTGCTCACCGTTTTTTCCTTAATTTTTTTTTTCAGTAATAACTCTACCATACCCTTATTCACCTTTCTTTTGTTCCCCTTTCCTTCATACAAAGCAAATATGCATGCTCTTTGCCAGTCTCTAGGTACCCTCCCCTCTTTCATACACTTATTGAATAAAAGCACTAGCCACTCCAAAACTATATCCTCACCTGCTTTTAACATTATGTCATGATCCCATCAATCCAAGCTGCTTTACCCTTTCATTCTGTTCACTGCCTCAAGCACCATCACTCTCACATCTATTATAGGGATGTTATATCTCCCTGCCTAATGCATGAAATCAATATTCCCTTCATCTTCTCAACACCAACTTCCCATCTAATAACTTCCCCATTCAGTTTTTAACTGTCAAATCCATTCGTTCCCCAGGCTTTCTCAACCTATTAATCTCCAAAACTTTTTCTTATTCTCAGCAAAATTTGTTGAATGATCCTCACCCACTTTCTCATTTGTTCTCCTTTTACACTCCCTCGCCACTCTCTTAACCTCTCTTTCACACTCCCTCGCCACTCTCTTAACCTCTCTTTTACTCTCCACATTCTCCACCCTCCTTATATCATTACTGCTTTGTAAAATCCTCTAATATGTTAACATTTTCTCCCTTACCACTCCATTTAATACAGCGCCTGGAGATGTATGTTCAGAAGAATATACATCGTGAGGCCCAGTCTTTCACTGTGTATATTCTAAAAGGTTAATCCCTACTTTAGGGATTAACGTATTCCGAAATGATTCTAAACAGGCGATTTGCTGTCTTAATAAAAATCGTGTAGTTAATGGGCCTAAAACCCCCATTAACCAACCAAGAAGACTTATGTAATAATGGTGGGAGTTTGTGTGGGTCCAGCCTGGAACATTCACCTCGTCCAGCATATAAAATACATTGTGAAAGTCCAGAGTTGTGCAATAAGGCTGGTTCAGCAATTACCAGAGGTGCGACATGAAGATTAACTAAGACAGCTAAACCTCACATTTTCGTACAAGATACCATTACGTCAATAAAGATACTCAAGGGAGTGTAATAGTGAATCACTGAGGACGAGTGAAATACAATGAAACGTAATTAATGAGGGCAAGTGAAACAGTGAAACACTGTTTCATTTCAGTTAATGAGGGCGAGTGAAACACTGAAGCACAGTTAAGGGCAACTTAAAAACATTGAGTGAGAGCGAATTACAGACATGTTCTTGTGTTTTGAACGCGTGAAGAACATTATGGTTTGTGTTCTGCCAACAACAAACTGAAGATAACGTCGCTGAATACCGAGGTGTACTTCACAGAGATCAGCGAGTGTACTTCACAGAGATCAGCGAGTGTACCTCACAGAGATCAGCGAGTGTACTTCACAGAGATCAGCGAGTGTACCTCACAGAGATCAGCGAGTGTACTTCACAGAGATCAGCGAGTGTACTTCACAGAGATCAGCGAGTGTACCTCACAGATATCAGCGAGTGTACCTCACAGAGATCAGCGAGTGTACCTCACAGAGATCAGCGAGTGTACTTCACAGAGATCAGCGAGTGTACTCACAGAGATCAGCGAGTGTACCTCACAGAGATCAGCGAGTGTACTTCACAGAGATCAGCGAGTGTACCTCACAGAGATCAGCGAGTGTACCTCACAGAGATCAGCGAGTGTACCTCACAGAGATCAGGAGTGTACCTCACAGAGATCAGCGAGTGTACCTCACAGAGATCAGCGAGTGTACTCACAGAGATCAGCGAGTGTACCTCACAGAGATCAGCGAGTGTACCTCACAGAGATCAGCGAGTGTACCTCACAGAGATCAGGAGTGTACCTCACAGAGATCAGCGAGTGTACCTCACAGAGATCAGCGAGTGTACCTCACAGAGATCAGCGAGTGTACCTCACAGAGATCAGCGAGTGTACCTCACAGAGATCAGCGAGTGTACCTCACAGAGATCAGCGAGTGTACCTCACAGAGATCAGCGAGTGTACTTCACAGAGATCAGCGAGTGTACCTCACAGAGATCAGCGAGTGTACCTCACAGAGATCAGCGAGTGTACCTCACAGAGATCAGCGAGTGTACCTCACAGAGATCAGCGAGTGTACCTCACAGAGATCAGCGAGTGTACTTCACAGAGATCAGCGAGTGTACCTCACAGAGATCAGGAGTGTACCTCACAGAGATCAGCGAGTGTACCTCACAGAGATCAGCGAGTGTACCTCACAGAGATCAGCGAGTGTACCTCACAGAGATCAGCGAGTGTACCTCACAGAGATCAGCGAGTGTACCTCACAGAGATCAGCGAGTGTACCTCACAGAGATCAGCGAGTGTACCTCAAAGAGATCAGCGAGTGTACCTCACCTTGATCAACATGTGGATAAAATATGAAGAAAAATGAAAAAAAAAATTGAAAATATGCCAGATCAAGAATAGTGATTACATCGCTTAACCTATCCTCACCCAAACCGACCCTAGATCGTGACCCTAGATGGTGACCCTAGATAGTGACCCTAGATCGTGACCCTAGATGGTGACCCTAGATAGTGACCCTAGATCGTGACCCTAGATCGTGACCCTAGATCGTGACCCTAGATCGTGACCCTAGATCGTGACCCTAGATCGGACCATAGATCGTGACCCTAGATCGGACCCTAGATCGTATCCTAGATCGTACCCTAGATCGTGACCCTAGATCGGACCCTAGATGGTGAGACAGTAAGAAGAGACAGAGACAACAAAACTCCTTCATTGTTCAAGACTCCAGGGCAGAGAGAAGCCTCCTGGTGAGACAGAAAAAGAGATAGAAAGAAACCACAAAACCCTTTCATAGTTCAAGACTCCAGGGCGGGATTTCAAGAGCACAGTTGACGTTTACAGATGTCAAAACAAGGGACGGAATTCATGCGAATTCCTAAACAACTTTTTTGTTGTTGTTGTGTGTTTGTGTTGGCTGGCGTGAAGGGGGATTCAGGCCTTGGAAGAGTTTATCCTCCATGTTCACAGTTCTGGGGCCCGGCTGTCACACACTCTTGCTTTCTTTCTACAGAATAAGAAGAAAAAGCTGCTGCTGCTGCTGCTGCTGTGTGTGTGTACTCACCTAGTTGTTGTTGCAGGGGTAGATTAATAGCTCCTGGCTCCGCCTCTTCACTGGGCGCTACTGGGTCACTCTCCCTGCACCATGAGCTTTATCATACCTCTTCTTAAAACTATGAATGGATCCTGCCTCCACTACAGCGCTTCCCAAACTATTCCACTTCCTGACTACTCTGTGACTGAAGAAATACTTCCTAATATTCCTGTGATTCATCTGAGTCTTCAACTTCCAACTGTGTCCCCTTGTTGCTGTGTCCCATCTCAGGAACATTCTGTCCTTGTCCACCTTGTCAATTCCTCTCAGTATTTTATATGTCGTTATCATGTCCCCCTATCTCTCCTGTCTTCCCGTGTCGTCAGGTCGATTTCCCTTAACCCTTAGCTCCGGAACTAGTCTTGTTGCAAACCTTTGCACTTTCTCTAGGTTCTTTACGTGTTTGGCTAGGTGTGGGTTCCAAACTGGTGCTGCATACTCCAGTATGGGCTTAACGTACACAGTGTACAGAGTCCTGAACGATTCCTTATTAAGATGTCGGAATGCTGTTCTTAGGTTTGCTAGGCGCCCATATGCTGCAGCAGTTATTTGGTTGATGTGCGCCTCAGGAGATGTACCTGGTGTTATACTCATCCCAAGATCTTTTTCCTTGATTGAAGTTTGTAGTCTCTGGCCCCCTAGATTGTATTCCGTCTGCAGTCTTCTTTGCCCTTCCCCAATCTTCATGACTTTGCACTTGGTGGGGTTGAACTCCAGGAGCCAATTGCTGGACCAGGCTTGCAGCCTGTCCAGATCCCTTTGTAGTTCTGCCTGGTCCTCGTCCGATTGAATTCTTCTCATCAACTTTACATCATCTGCAAACAGGGACACTTCTGAGTCTATTCCTTCCGTCATGTCGTTCACAAATACCAGAAACAGCACCGGTCCCAGGACTGACCCCTGTGGAACCCCACTCGTCACCGGCGCCCACTGTGTGTATGTGTGTGTGTGTGTGTGTGTATGTGTGTGTGTGTGTGTGTGTGCGTGTGCGGATGAGTAATGTAAATTAACTTTTTTTAATAATAAACAGAAAGACAAACTGAAACTTTGGGTCATCATCTGAGGTCGTCTTCATCAAAGCATGAAGAGGGTGGATCATAACTTCGACACAGGTTACCATCAACGCACAGAACGTCTTTGGTAAATGATGCTGAAGGAAGTGATAAGACGATAAAACCGGTTGATAGACACAGACAATAAATTAGGGAGATAACAGATGATAAATATCGAGCAGAGAATAAATAAATACACAAGGCGCGTTCCGTCGTCAGGGCTACTACAAGAGTACGGTGTGTGTTGTAACTAGCCAGGGCTACTACAAGAGTACGGTGTGTGTTGTAACTAGTCAGGGCTACTACAAGAGTACAATGTGTGTTGCAACTAGTCAGGGATACTACAATAGTACAGTATGTGTTGTAACTAGTCAGGGCTACTACAAGAGTACAGTGTGTGTTGTAACTAGTCAGGGCTACTACAAGAGTACAGTGTGTGTTGTAACTAGTCAGGGCTACTACAAGAGTACGGTGTGTGTTGTAACTAGTCAGGGCTACTACAAGAGTACGGTGTGTGTTGTAACTAGTCAGGGCTACTACAAGAGTACAGTGTGTGTTGCAACTAGTCAGGGCTTCTACAAGAGTACAGTGTGTGTTGTAACTAGTCAGGGCTACTACAAGATTACAGTGTGTGTTGTAACTAGTCAGGGCTACTACAAGAGTACGGTGTGTGTTGTAACTAGTCAGGGCTACTACAAGAGTACAGTGTGTGTTGTAACTAGTCAGGGCTACTACAAGATGTACAGTGTGTTGTAACTAGTCAGGGCTACTACAAGAGTACAGTGTGTGTTGTAACTAGTCAGGACTACTACAAGAGCACAGTGTGTGTAGTAACTAGTCAGGGATACTACAAGAGTACAGTGTGTGTTGTAACTAGTCAGGGATACTACAAGAGTACAGTGTGTGTTGTAACTAGTCAGGGCTACTACAAGTGTACAGTGTAGGTTGTAACTAGTCAGGGCTACTACAAGAGTACAGTGTGTGTTGTAACTAGTCAGGGCTTCAACAAGAGTACAGTGTGTGTTGTAACTAGTCAGGGCTACTACAAGAGTACAGTGTGTGTTGTAACTAGTCAGGGCTACTACAAGTGTACAGTGTAGGTTGTAACTAGTCAGGGCTACTACAAGAGTACAGTGTGTGTTGTAACTAGTCAGGGCTACTACAAGAGTACAGTGTGTGTTGCAACTAGTCAGGGCTACTACAAGAGTACAGTGTCAGGGCTACTACAAGAGTACAGTATCAGGGCTACTACAAGAGTACAGTGTGTGTTGTAACTAGTCTGGGCTACTACAAGAGTACAGTGTGTGTTGTAACTAGTCAGGGCTTCAACAAGAGTACAGTGTGTGTTGTAACTAGTCAGGGCTACTACAAGAGTACAGTGTGTGTTGTAACTAGTCAGAGCTACTACAAGAGTACAGTGTGTGTTGTAACTAGTCAGGGATACTACAAGAGTACAGTGTGTGTTGTAACTAGTCAGGGCTACTACAAGTGTACAGTGTAGGTTGTAACTAGTCAGGGCTACTACAAGAGTAAAGT
>WNWK01015193.1:27500-35000 GCA_009830355.1 Cherax destructor
TCAGGTAGTTGCCCAGTTTCGAGTGATGTGTTGAAGATCGTGGTTAGTGGCACACATAGCGTGTTGTTTTTGCAGGGGTCGAGTCATAGCTCCTGGCCCCGCCTCTTCACTGGCCGCTACTGGGTCACTCTCCCTTCGCCATGAGCCTTATCATGTAGATGAATGGTTCAGAGAACCGACAAGTTGTTAAATTAGACACATGCACTTGGGTACTTTATTGAGGAACTTCGCCACACAGTGGCTTCATCAGTCACAAGAGAAAGGTGTGGGAGAGGAGTTTGAGGTTCAGTCCTCGGCCTGGAGTCGATGTGTTCAGTCCATCAATCTTGATGGACTGAACACATCGACTCCAGGCCGAGGGACTGATAACCTCAAACTCCTCCTCTCCTTACACCTTTCTACTTTGTATTGGACTGATGAAGCCAATGTGTGGCGAAACGTTTCCTCAATAAAGATACCCAAGTGTTGCATATGTGTCTAATTTAACAGCCTTATCATACCTCTTCTTGAAGCTATGAATGGATCCTGCCTCCACTACATCACTTCCCAAGCTATTCCACTTCTTGACCACTCTGTGACTGAAGAAATACTTCCTAACATCCCTGTGATTCATCTGAGTCTTCAACTTCCAACTGTGACCCCTTGTTGTTGTGTCCCATCTCTGGAACATTCTGTCTCTGTCCACCTTGTCAATTCCTCTCAGTATTTTATATGTCGTTATCATGTCCCTCCTATCTTTCCTGTCCTTCAGTGTCGTCAGGTCGATTTCCCTTAACCTCTCCTCGTAGGACATACACCTTAGCTCCGGACTAGTCTTGTTGAAAACCTTTGCACTTTCTCTAGTTTCGTTATGTGCTTGGCTAGGTGTGGGTTCCAAACTGGTGCTGCGTACTCCAGTATGGGCCTAACGTACACAGTGTACAGGGTTCTGAACGATTCCTTATTAAGATGTCGAAATGCTGTTCTTAGGTTTGCGAGGCGCCCATATGCTGCAGCAGTTATTTGGTTAATGTGCGCCTCAGAAGATGTGCCTGGTGTTATACTCACCCCAAGATCTTTTTCCTTGAGTGAGGTTTGTAGTCTCTTGCTCCCTAGACTGTACTCCGTCTGCGGTCTTCTTTGCCCTTCCCCAATCTTCATGACTTTGCACTTGGTGGGGTTGAACTCTTGGAGCCAATTTCTGGACCAGTCTTGCAGCCTGTCCAGATCCCTTTGTAGGTCTGCCTGGTCCTCGTCCGATTGAATTCTTCTCATCAACTTCACATCATCTGCAAACAGGGACACTTCGGAGTCTATTCCTTCCGTCATGTCGTTCACAAATACCAGAAACAGCACCGGTCCTAGGACTGACCCCTGTGGAACCCCACTCGTCACAGGCGCCCACTCTGACACCTCGCCACGTACCATGACTCGCTGCTGTCTTCCTGACAGGTATTCCCTGATCCATTGGAGTGCCTTCCCTGTTATCCCTGCCTGGTCCTCCAGCTTTTGCACTAATCTCTTGTGTGGAACTGTGTCAAACGCCTCCTTACAGTCCAAGAAAATGCAATCCATCCACCCCTCTCTCTCTTGTCTTACTGCTGTCACCCTATCATAGAACTCCAGTAAGATTGTGACACAGGATTTCCCGTCCCTGAAACCGTGTTGACTGCCGTTGATAAGCTCATTCCTTTCTAGGTGTTCCACCACTCTTCTCCTGATAATCTTCTCCATGACTTTGCATACTATACATGTCAGTGACACTGGTCTGTAGTTTAGTGCTTCATGTCTGTCTCCTTTTTTAAAGATTGGGACTACATTTGCTGTCCTCCATACCTCAGATAATCTCCCTGTTTCGATAGATGTGTTGAATATTGTTGTTAGGGGTACACAAAGCGCCTCAGCTCCCTCTCTCAGGACCCATGGAGATGTGATCCGGCCCCATCGCCTTTGAGGTATGTAGCTCACTCAGCAGCCTCTTCACTTCTTCCTCGGTTGCATGTATTGTGTCCAACACTTGGTGGTGTACCCCACCTCTTTGTCTTTCTGGAGTCCCTTCTGTCTCCTCAGTTCTTTGAATCTCATGTTGAGTTCCTCACACACTTCGCGGTCATTTCTTGTGATCTCTCCTCCTTCCTTCCTTAGCCTGATCACCTGGTCCTTGACTGTTGTTCTCCTCCAGATGTGGCTGTACAACAGTTTCGGGTCAGATTTGGCTTTCCCTGCTGTCATTCTCTTACTGTCGTTGGGCCTGCCTTCTTACCTGTGCATATTCGTTTCTGGCTCTACGACTGCTCTCCTTATTTTCCTGGGTCCTTTGCCTTCTATACTTCTTCCATTCCCTAACACACTTGGTTTTGGCTTCCCTGCACCTTTGGGTGAACCATGGGCTCATCCTGGCTTTTTCGTTGTTTCTGTTTCCCTTGCGTACAAACTTCTTCTCAGCTTCCTTGCATATTGTTGTCACATTCCCTTCCAATTTTCTGTTCCACTGAACCCCGTTTAGGAAGTTCTTCATGCCCGCGTAGTCCCCTTTCTTGTAGTTTTGCTTCATTCTTCTGGCCCTATCTGCCTCCCCCTCCACTTGTAACTCTACTGTGTAATCAAAGCTTAAAACCATATGATCACTGGCCCCGAGGGGTCTTTCATGTGTGATGTCCTCAATATCTGCACTACTCAAGGTGAATACTAAGTTCAGTCTCGCTGGTTCATCCTCTCCTCTCTCCCTGGTAGTATCCCTTACATGTTGGTACTTGAAGTTTTCCAGTACCGCCTCCATCATCTTAGCCCTCCACGTATCTTGGCCCCCATGTGGCTCCAAGTTCTCCCAGTCTATTTCCTTGTGGTTGAAGTCACCCATGATCAGTAGCTTTGCCCTGCTCGCATGAGCCCTTCTGGCCACTTCAGCCAGTGTGTCAACCATTGCTTTATTACTCTCATGTGTGTGTGTGTGTGTGTGTGTGTGTGTGTGTGTGTGTGTGTGTGTGTGTGTGTGTGTGTGTGTGTAAAATTATCTTTATAATAAGTAAGTATAGACCTAATTTATAAATCTGAAGACGGGTGAACTGAGTATAAATCAATGTGTTTACAACATCCTGTGTGCACGCCACCACAGACACAAACCTGTTGAGGTCATGCGATTCTCGGGACGAGTCATTGATCTCGCCATGGGATACAAATTAACTCCCTGGGTTAACATGTTAATTTGTAGTGTTGACAAACACGCACACACTGTCTGTTTGTCTGTACCACAAATACATAACGTTACCTATTTAATGTTATGTCAACAAACACCCGCTGTTTGTCTGCCTCTACCACAAATGCATAAAGTTACTTAGTTAATGAATCCAGCATACATATTTTTGCGTGGTTAATGTTGCTTCTGGTGTCGGAAAATTATACTATTTGTTCAGAATTTATGTAGACTTGTGATATATTATGAACGAAATTCTCTGCATGAGGCATGAAGCTGTACATTGTGGAATTTATATGTACCTTTCCTTTTCGAAATTTGGTGAGAATGGAAACGTGAGGACTCTTATAACTGACTCATTATTGACTTAAAGTAGGCACAACCTCAGGTGAAACTTAATGATTCAAATATGTAAGATAATTAGTCACTTCAGGTGAAACTTAATGATTCAAATAAGTAAGATAATTAGTCACCTCAGGTGAAACTTAATGATTCAAATAAGTAAGATAATTAGTCAGCAACTTATAAACAACAGTCTCTCATCTGATAAACAAAAAAAATAGTGTAGCAACTACAAACTGTCATGAACTCTACGTAGTCAAAGAGAAGAAATGACTAATACAAAAATTTAGACAACACTGAGTCGTCTTAAAACACAGAAAACACATTAACGTCTTAAAACACAGAAAACACATTAACGTCTTAAAACACAGACAACACATTAACGTCTTAAAACACAGACAACACATTACCGTCTTAAAACACAGACAACATATTAACGTCTTAAAACACAGACAACATATTAACGTCTTAAAACACAGACAATACATTAACGTCTTAAAACACAGACAATACATTAACGTCTTAAAACACAGACAACACATTAACGTCTTAAAACACAGACAACATATTAACGTCTTAAAACACAGACAATACATTAAACGTCTTAAAAAACAGACAACACATTAACGTCTTAAAACACAGAAAATACATTAACGTCTTAAAACACAGACAATACATTAACGTCTTAAAACACAGACAACACATTAACGTCTTAAAACACAGACAACATATTAACGTCTTAAAACACAGACAATACATTAACGTCTTAAAAAAACGACAACACATTAACGTCTTAAAACACAGACAATACATTAACGTCTTGAAACACAGACAACACATTAACGTCTTAAAACACAGAAAACACATTAACGTCTTAAAACACAGACAACACATTAACGTCTTAAAACACAGACAACACATTACCGTCTTAAAACACAGACAACATATTAACGTCTTAAAACACAGACAACATATTAACGTCTTAAAACACAGACAATACATTAACGTCTTAAAACACAGACAATACATTAACGTCTTAAAACACAGACAACACATTAACGTCTTAAAACACAGACAACATATTAACGTCTTAAAACACAGACAATACATTAAACGTCTTAAAAAACAGACAACACATTAACGTCTTAAAACACAGAAAATACATTAACGTCTTAAAACACAGACAATACATTAACGTCTTAAAACACAGACAACACATTAACGTCTTAAAACACAGACAACATATTAACGTCTTAAAACACAGACAATACATTAACGTCTTAAAAAAACGACAACACATTAACGTCTTAAAACACAGACAATACATTAACGTCTTGAAACACAGACAACACATTAACGTCTTAAAACACAGACAACATATTAACGTCTTAAAACACAGACAACACATTAACGTCTTAAAAAACAGACAACACATTAACGTCTTAAAACACAGCCAGACAACACTATTCTATTAATTCCCAATTAGAATAAACCTCATAGTATTAGAGTAAACCTCATAATATTAGAATTAATCTCATAATTTTAGAATAAACCTCATAATATTAGAATAAACCTCATAATTTTAGAATAAACCTCATAATATTAGAATAAACCTCATAATTTTAGAATAAACATCATAATATTAGAATAAACCTCATAATTTTAGAATAAACATCATAATATTAGAATAAACCTCATAATTTTAAAATAAACATCATAATATTAGAATAAACCTCATAATTTTAGAATAACCATCAAAATATTAGAGTAAACCTCATAATATTAGAATAAATCTCATAAAAAAATAGAATAAATCTCAAAGAATAAAGCTCATAATACTAGAATAAACCTTATAATATCAGAATAAACCTCATATCAGAATAAACCTCATAATATTAGGATAAACCTGATATTACTAGTATAAACCTTATAATATCAGAATCAACTTCATAATACTAGAATAAACCTGATATTATCAGAATAAACCTCATAATACCAGAATAAACTTCACAATACGAGAATAAACTCATATTATAATCAGCCTCATAATACTAGAATAAAACTCAAGAATTCCATACAGGTCACATTACAAATTTATCATGTTTAAATAATGTAAATTATTAATGTAAATGCTAAAAGTATATACAAATTAATGCATAGTGAACGACAAAATTAAATAAATCAAGATTCAAGTATGTCAGACTTTTGATATATTTATGTTATACTAGTGATATTACTCTGACATTCCTGTGATATACCTGATATACCAGTGATGCATAAACTGATATACTAGTGATATCAACTGATATATCAGTGATTAACCTTTGATATATCATTGATATGCCTCTCTCTCTCTCTCTCTCTCTCTCTCTCCTATATATATATATATATATATATATATATATATATATATATATATATATATATATATATATATATATATATGCAAACAATCGCAGACAGGCGATCAGGCGATCTTAATTATGCAAGACAAGCCACTGGGGGTGGAAATCCTTACCTCAAGTACTTTCACACTTCACAGTGCGTCATCAGGAGCTATGACACACTGAGAAGTATGATAGTACTTGAGCTGAAGATTTCCACTCCCTGTGGCTTGTCTTGCATTTACGTATATATTATACCTTTTTCATGTAATATAATGCTGCTGATGTTATTTTCGTTAAAAGCTAAAGTGAAAAATATTATGCTTTATATTATTAGTTGCCTTATGTCTTTAACCTACGTATATAGGTAGGATGTAACGACTACACTACATTCTGCTCGTTAAAAGGAGTTCTAATTGGCTGCCCGGCCTGCAAACTACCTGCTCGCTTGTTCGATTGCTGGCACGTGTGGTAAGCCGGCAAAAACACCTGACATCACATCTGCAAGGTCTGCTTCTCTCTCTTTTTCAGCCCCTCATCGAAGCAACACCTCCTCTCCTCTCTGAGAAAATGTTGTTCTCCTCTGCTCGTGTTATGTAGACTCTGTTTCTCGTAGAGTATGTTTCTGTTGATGATGTTTCTGTTGGTGAGCCGGAACGTACATGTCGTAACTCTGAGCAACTCTGCTCACAGAGCCTTATTTAGAGATAGTGATTTTTTGACAGTCTAAGGTTGTATGTCGAAAGACACTGTACTTCAGGTCCCGAGTCTAACTCTAGACCCACCTTATTTTGGCATCTACGCACTGTCATACTCAGGGTTTGGAAGTTACGGTACTCAGTTTCTGTAATTTGGGAGCATTTTGTCTTCTATGGAGGACTTACAGGTGGTCCCAGTTAATATTATTATAACCAAAACTAAGCGCTGAACCCCCAAGGGTCATACAGCACCGAGAGATGGTCCCATGTTAGGATCGCTATTTTGTCTCCTTCCTTGTCTGACGCTGTGCTGTTCACAGCTGCTTCCTGCTGTTTGCTGTTTGCCGAACTGGTCGTCTCAGTGCTCAAGCAAGCTGTTATATAGCCTCTCTAGGGGTCAGAAGTTAGCTTATCTAAGAACTTTTTTGACAGTCAAGTTCCAAGCCGAGTCTTGCCAAGCACACACACACACACACACACACACACACACACACACACACACACACACACACACACGTATACATATTACTTTAAACTTTCAAGTACAGTTTCTTTGAGAGTATTTTTATGCACAGTATCATAAGTAAAGTGCTGATTGCCCGTTGAAATTATATGTCCAGAACACAATTTATTTAAGTTATACACCAAGCGTTGTGTAGGAGCCTATCTTCATAATTCTTAAGTTTACGTGCAACTTAAAGTGTTATTAAACTTTTTGCTGTTTAAATTCTCAAAGTTTATTTTTGTTAATTTAATTCATCGAGTTGAGGGAAGGTAGATAGTAATTAGTGAACTATCACCGAGGGAAAGCGGATAGTAATTAATGAACTATCACCGAGGCAACGGTGAAAGTTACATTCAGGATCTTCTTAAATAAACAATTAGAAATATATCTCCTTGTAAT
>WNWK01015193.1:40000-48684 GCA_009830355.1 Cherax destructor
TGCACTCTGAGGAAGGGGTGGGAATGTTGCAGCCCTGGAGGGAGTGTATTACGTGCACTCTGAAGGGGGGTGTGAATGTTACTGTTTGAAGGATCATTTGAAGTGTGATGTCTGGATGCTTTTGGTAAGACAGACACCTACTGAATGAATGTATTACTTTTTGGGGGTTACCTACTTTGGTGGGATGAATTAAATTATATATATATATATATATATATATATATATATATATATATATATATATATATATATATATATATATATATATATATATATATATTATTGTAACCACGAACGAGTGGTATTGATCAATAACAACACTGCACTAGCCAGGGCCGAACCCATGCTGCTTTTGCCCGCCTCATGGTGAGCGAAAACACATGACGCCTTAGACCACTGAACCACACAATCCTTAAGAACT
Organism: Cherax destructor; assembly: GCA_009830355.1. Classification (NCBI taxonomy): domain Eukaryota; kingdom Metazoa; phylum Arthropoda; class Malacostraca; order Decapoda; family Parastacidae; genus Cherax; species Cherax destructor. Next base: position 40,422 of record WNWK01015193.1, read on the forward strand.
GAATGTTGTACTCGCTACCCAAGGACATACGTAGAATGAAGTAGTAGAATGAAATTAGCTTAGAGGCGTCCACACCACCGTATGTCCTTGGGTAGCGAGTACAACAAAGCATCATGGGTTCGTCCCTGGCTAGTGCAGTGTTGTTATTGATATATATATATATATATATATATATATATATATATATATATATATATATATATATATATATATATATATATATATATATATATATATATATACCATTTTAAAGGATATTGAATTTCTTTATTAACGTTTCTGATGTTCCTTCATCATCAGAATCTAAAAATGTAACTCAATAAAAGAAAGCATGACTATAAAAATCATTTAAAATTTTATTAACAGACAGCATGAATTAAGTAATCCATTAAGATAATTTAATCTATGTAATTTACAACAGACTTAAATTTTCATGCTATAGTTTAAAACTAACATATTATGAAGAAAATTAAATTGGGCCATAAATTTCATAACCAATTTCAAGTGAAAACTAAAATCAAGTTATAACTGTGATCATAATTTTTAAAGGGGTGGACCGGTAAGCCAGCGGAAGGCCTCGGTCAGATGACCAAAAGCTAATTACCTGACTTGGAGTTTACTTGGAGAGGGTTTCGGGGTTCAACGCCCCCGCGGCCAGGTCTGAGACCAACCTCAAGTGAAATATGACGAGAATGTTATACAAGAAGTACGATAATGCAACAATATAAGGGAAATTCTAATTAGAACTTAAATAAATAATATACTTATAGCTGTATAAAAATGCAGCACAGCGTGACTGTAGACTTATACTCACATAGCTTAGTCGTAAAGCTAACACAGTTCAGACAACACCATCATAGGTAATTCAGATCAAGTGGCAAAGTCCATTGATTGTTTTTGTACCTTCTGAGGCCAGTTAATAAGTGTTGGGTCTATCACAGTCCTGAGGATTAAGAACGTTATTTACTCTCATGACATAGTACACAACCCGCACAAAGGAGAGGGGAACTTATCACCACGTTTCGATCCGACTTGGACCATTTACAAAGTTACATTGTAAATGGTCCAAGTGGGACCGAAACGTCGTCATAAGCGCCTCTCCTATGTGTGGGTTATTGTGTATTGTTCCAGTTACGGCATTGTGCCTTTTGTTATTTATCATGACATAACGTATGATATAATGCATGATATAACGTATGATATAACGTATGACATAACATAAGATGTAACGTATGATATAACGTATGATGTAACGTATGGCATCACATATGATGTAACGTATGATATAACGTATTATGTAACGTATGACATAACGTATGATATAAAGTATGATATAACGTATGATATAACGTATGATGTAACGTATGACATAACATATGTAACGTATGATATAACGTATGATATAGCGTATGATGTAACGTATGATATAACGTATGATATACCGTATGATGTAACGTATGATGTAACGTATGATGTAACGTATGATGTAACATATGATATAACGTATGATGTAACGTATGACATAACGTATGATGTAACGTATGATGTAACGTATGATGTAACGTATGACATAACGTAAGATGTAAAGAATGTAGATGAATGGTTCAGAGAACCGACAAGTTGATAAATTAGACACATATGCAACACTTGGGTATCTTCATTATGGCAACGTTTCGCCACACAGTGGCTTCATCAGTCCTATACAAAGAAGAATGATTGAAGATCAGAAGGAGTTTGGGGTAATCAGTCCCTCACCCCGGAGTTGACTCTAGACTGATTGCCTCAAACTCCTTCTGATCTTCAACCTTCCTTGTTTGTACTGGACTGATGACGCCACTGTGTGGCGAAACGTTGCCATAATGAAGATACCCAAGTGTTGCATATGTGTCTAACTTAATTTCTTGATTGACTGAAATATTGAAATAACTAATTTTCTCACTTGTGATTTTTTTTCTCTTCTGAAGAGACCGATTTTTAGCTGGGAATGTTTTCTTATCGTAGGAAAAAAAAATCGAAAATTTCTTGAAATATGCGGCAATAATTTTGAATTCCACATCAGAATGACTTAAAATATAACAATCCATGCAATAGCGAATCAAGTTACACTTTTTTTTTAATTTCTGTTGAATGTTTTTTTTTCCATAATACGAACATAAAAAAAGAACATTGCAGCTGACCTAGTGACTCATCCTGGTTAAGTCCTTCTCACACGTCCCATCACTGTATTAACTGATTCTGTTTTAAATTTTAATCATTATATAGAAGCGAACAAGTCACGTGTAACATCCTCAGTCGAATACAGAGGTGAACTTTTTTTTATGCGTTCAACCTAATAAGTTCAATCATATAGAACTTATATTAATGAGGAAGATCAAGGAAAGTGTTAGAGTCTTCCTCTAATATGTGATTTTCAACATGATATTTAAGACATAATTCCTGAATAAAAGTAGAGAGAGATCATGAAATTCCCCGATTTTTCTTACATATTCACATATTAATAAAGTCAGCTTTATTATGGACTGTATTGAAGATTTAAGACACTAATAACACAAGTTCACTGGAATAACGGACAAACGATTTCCCACATCAAGCGTCAACGTTTTCCCACATCAAGCGTCAACGTTTTCCCACATCAAGCGTCAACGTTTTCCCACAGCAAGCGTCAACGTTTTCCCACAGCAAGCGTCAACGTTTTCCACATCAAGCGTCAACGTTTTCCCACATCAAGCGTCAACGTTTTCCCACATCAAGCGTCAACGTTTTCACACAGCAAGCGTCAACGTTTTCCCACAGCAAGCGTCAACGTTTTCCACATCAAGCGTCAACGTTTTCCCACATCAAGCGTCAACGTTTCGCACAGCAAGCGTCAACGCTTTCCCACATCAAGCGTCAACGTTTTCCCACAGCAAGCGTCAACGTTTTCCACATCAAGCGTCAACGTTTCCCACATCAAGCGTCAACGTTTTCCACATCAAGCGTCAACGTTTTCCACAGCAAGCGTCAACGTTTTCCACAGCAAGCGTCAACGTTTCCCACAGCAAGCGTCAACGTTTCCCACATCAAGCGTCAACGTTTCCCACATCAAGCGTCAACGTTTTCCCACAGCAAGCGTCAACGTTTTCCACATCAAGCGTCAACGTTTCCCACATCAAGCGTCAACGTTTTCCCACATCAAGCGTCAACGTTTTCCCACAGCAAGCGTCAACGTTTTCCACAGCAAGCGTCAACGTTTTCTACATCAAGCATCAACGTTTTCCACAGCAAGCGTCAACGTTTTCCACAGCAAGCATCAACGTTTTCTACATCAAGCATCAACGTTTTCCACAGCAAGCGTCAACGTTTTCCACAGCAAGCATCAACGTTTTCCACAACAAGCGTCAACGTTTCCCACAGCAAGCATCAACGTTTTCCACATCAAGCGTCAACGTTTCCCACATCAAGCATCAACGTTTTCCACAGCAAGCGTCAACGTTTTCTACATCAAGCATCAACGTTTTCCACAGCAAGCGTCAACGTTTTCTACATCAAGCATCAACGTTTCCCACAGCAAGCGTCAACGTTTTCCACAGCAAGCGTCAACGTTTTCTACATCAAGCATCAACGTTTTCCACAGCAAGCGTCAACGTTTTCCACAGCAAGCGTCAACGTTTTCTACATCAAGCATCAACGTTTTCCACAACAAACGTCAACGTTTCCCACAGCAAGCATCAACGTTTTCCACAACAAGCGTCAACGTTTTCCACAGCAAGCATCAACGTTTTCTACATCAAGCATCAACGTTTTCCACATCAAGCGTCAACGTTTTCCACAGCAAGCGTCAACGTTTTCCACATCAAGCGTCAACGTTTTCCACATCAAGCGTCAACGTTTTCCACATCAAGCATCAACGTTTTCCACAACAAGCGTCAACGTTTCCCACAGCAAGCATCAACGTTTTCCACAACAAGCGTCAACGTTTTCCACAACAAGCATCAACGTTTCCCACAGCAAGCGTCAACGTTTTCCACAGCAAGCGTCAACGTTTCCCACATCAAGCATCAACGTTTCCCACACCAAGCATCAACGTTTTCCACATCAAGCGTCAACGTTTTCGACATCAAGCGTCAACGTTTTCCACATCAAGCGTCAACGTTTTCAACAGCAAGCGTCAACGTTTTCCACATCAAGCATCAACGTTTTCCACAGCAAGCGTCAACGTTTTCCACAGCAAGCGTCAACGTTTAGCACATCAAGCGTCAACGTTTTCCACATCAAGCGTCAACGTTTAGCACATCAAGCGTCAACGTTTTCCACAGCAAGCGTCAACGTTTTCCACATCAAGCATCAACGTTTTACACACCAAGCGTCAACGTTTCCCACATCAAGTATCAACGTTTGATGGTAAACTTCCCACATACGTAATAGTATGAGAATAAATTTCTCACAAGAGAAAATATTTGAAGGTAAAATTCCCACTAACGTAAACATGTGAAGGTAAAATTCCCACTAACGTAAACATGTGAAGGTAAAATTCATCTGTGAAGATACAAAAATATGTGCAGACAGTTCTGAAAGACCAATGATTTTGGTTATAACCACAGAATTAATTCAACTTCATGGACCACAAGCTATTTTTTCTAGAGATTGTTCAAACTCATAATACTTGTGTGTGTGTGTGTGTGTGTGTGTGTGTGTGTGTGTGTGTGTGTGTGTGTGTGTGTGTGTGTGTGTTTTACTAACCAAGTTTTATTTGCGGGTTTCGAGACACCGCTCCTGATCCCTCTTCATGGATTGACTTGACTGGCATTTATAGTAGAGCCTCTTCCGTACCTATTCTTTAAGCTGTGAATGGAGGGACTCTCCATTACTTCCCAGTGTTACTGATTCCGCTTCAGACTTAAGAAATGTTTTCTAATGTCCATATTACACAGCTGTGTCCTTATAAAACATCTTTGTACTCTTGTACCATGTACTCTTCTATCGAAAAGTACTTGTGGCTGCCCTGTTGCTTCAGTTTTTTATATATCGTGATCAAATCCTGGTATCTTCACTTGCTTTCTTCTCGTCTATGGTCTTCAAATCCAGTTTTTAAACCTTTCCAGGCATCACATACCTCTGAGCTCTGAGACAAATCTTGTTACAAACTTTCTCTATATTATGGACGTTCCTTATCCAATTGAATTCTAACGGCCATTTGTCTGACCTACTTGTTTTTAGTCTATCTAGGTCCCACTCAAATAAGTTTTCATCTCCAAATGTTTTTTTTTTATCTTTTCTCGCCAGCTTCAAATCATCAGCAATCAAAAACACTTATGATTCGGTCTCATCAGTTCCATTGTTTACGTATATCGGAAACAGTAGGAGCCTTGTGGTACCCCATTTGTTACCCTCGCCCACTCTTGACTCTTCTTCCTTAATGAAACTATCTTCGAATATATTACAGAGACGAAACCCTCCATGAACACCGGTGCGCCCCCTAATACTCTCTATATTCTGTCTGTTAGGTACTCTAGGAGCCTCTTAAGCAGTGAAGAAAGATACAATCTAGCCAGCCCTCTCACTCATGTTTTATTTCACTAACTAAATTGCGGGAATCCAATACGTTTCTCATGCATCATTTGCCTTCCTGGTCGACATCTTGTCTTGACAGCGCTTGTGTCGTTCAAAGACAAGACTTTTAAACCTTAAACCAGGAATGAAGGTTTACCTTCATGCCGGTTTTCTCTGATGTATCTTTCCCTCTCTTGGTTCTCTACCAACCTTCTACTAACAATCTTCTAAAAAAAATTGATAATATAGAGGTCAGTGAAACTGGTCTCTAGTACAGGAAGGTCTGTCTGTTTCCTTTCATGAATATGGGGACTACATGTGCCTGGAAGCTGACCTTTTTTTTTTTTAATGATATGTTACTTTTGGTTAAGACCCTCTCAATATGTCTGCACCCTAAGTCAGTACTCATAGTGATATTTTGTCGAGTCCCAGAATTTTCGTTGTGTCTAACCTACTTATTATTTTCACCACTTCTTCCTTAGTGTTGACTTTCACGTATATTTTCACTGGTAATTTCCACTTCAATGGTAATCTTCTCTTCTCTTTGTTGTCTTCAGTATAATCCCTTTCCTCTCTTTCTCGTCTTATCACATAATCGCTTACTTTTACTTTCCTTCTTACGAGACTATGAAGGAGTTCTGGTTTCCTTTTAGGCAATTGGTTTTTAATCTGTTTTGGTTTTGGTTCGCTTCCCTGTCGCAGTTGGTCATCATCTCCAGGACCCTCTCCTTCCTTCATATAAAATTCTGAATCTTTAAAAATTAAAAAAGGGGACGAATTCCTTGTCAAGCTGAGCCAGCTGGGTAACTTGCTATTTTAACCTGGACTGGAGCTGACCAAGCGAGACACCGGAATCCAAGTTTGCCAGAAACATTGTGTTTCTATACTCACTTTGTTTTTTCCTGGATTCGATTTTAGCCATGAAGGCCAAATAGGGATGTGCAAACACACGCTAAGGCCATTCGTTATTTTTGTTCCGGGTTCTCGACCACATTCCTGGAAATCAATCACAAACCCCTACTCTAGGAGGGGGCGACACCCCCCTTTCCCGGTTAAGAACGACTGTTTTAGCAAGTTAATGCGATGTCCTTTTCAAAGGGCCTCTTCTCCTCCCTTTTTATTCTCATTTAATCATTTCTGGCTCTTCCTGTCACTATTTTCTTGTCTTCTGTGTGTGTGTGTACTCACCTAATTGTGGTTGCAGGGGTTGAGACTCATCTCCTGGCCCCGCCTCTTCACTGACCGCTACTGGGTCCCTTCTCTCCCTGCTCCATGAGCTTTATCATACCTCGTCTTAAAGCTATGTATGGTTCCTGCATCCACTACATCACTTGCTAGACTATTCCACTTCCTGACAACTCTATGGCTGAAGAAATACTTCCTAAAATCCCTTTGACTCATCTGAGTCTTCAACTTCCAATTGTGCCCCCTTGTTTCTGTGTCCCATCTCTGGAACATCCTGTCTCTATCTACCCTGTCAATTCCCCGCAGTATTTTGTATGTCGTTATCATGTCTTCCCTAACCCTCCTGTCCTCCAGTGTTGTCAGGCCGATTTCCCTTAACCTTTCGTCGTAGGACAATCCCCTTAGCTCTGGAACTAACCTTGTCGCAAACCTTTGCACTTTCTCTAATTTCTTGACGTGCTTGACCAGGTGTGGGTTCCAAACTGGTGCTGCATACTCCAGTATGGGCCTGACGTATATGGTGTACAGAGTCTTGAACGATTCCTTTCTGAGGTATTGGAACGCTATTCTTACTTAGGTTTGCAAGACGCCCGTATGCTGCAGCAGTTATCTGATTGATGTGCGCCTCAGGAGATGTGCTCGGTATTATACTCACCCCAAGATCTTTTTCCTTGAATGAGGTTTGCAGTCTTTGGCCACCTAGACTATACTCTGTCTGCGGTCTTCTTTGCCCTTCCCCGATCTTCATGACTTTACATTTGGCAGGGTTAAATTCAAAGAGCCAGTTACTGGACCAGGCTTGTAGCCTGTCCAGGTCTCTTTGTAGTCCTGCCTGATCCTCAATTGATTTAATTCTTCTCATTAACTTCACATCATCTGCAAACAGGGACACTTCTGAGTCTATCCCTTCCGTTATGTCATTCACATATACCAAAAACAGCACAGGTGCTAGGACTGACCCCTGTGGAACCCCACTCGTCACAGGTGCCCACTCTGACACCTCGTCACGTACCATGACTCGTTGTTGCCTCCCTCTCAGATATTCTCTGGTCCATTGCAGTGCCTTTCCTGTTACGTGTGCCTGATCCTCTAGCTTTTGCATTAACCTTTTGTGTGTGTGTGTGTGTGTGTGTGTGTGTGTGTGTACTCACCCAATTGTGGTTGCAGGGGTCGAGACTCAGCTCCTGGCCCCGCCTCTTCGCTGTCTGCTACTGGGTCTCTGCTCTCCCTGCTCCATGAGCTTTATCATACCTTGTCTTAAAACTATGTATGGTTCCTGCCTCCACTATATCTTTCTCTAGTCCATTCCACTTCCTGACTACTCTGTGGCTGAAGAAATTTTTCCTGACATCCCTTTGACTCATCTGAGTCTTCAGCTTCCAGTTGTGTCCCCTTGTTTCTGTGTTCCCTCTCTGAAACAACCTGTCACTATCTACCTTGTCAATTCCCGCAGTATTTTGTATGTCGTTATCATGTCTCCTCTGACCCTTCTTTCCTCCAGTGTTGTTAGTCCTATTTCCTCAACCTTTCTTCATAAGACAGACCCTGA
>WNWK01015194.1:0-48683 GCA_009830355.1 Cherax destructor
AACCCACACTGCATCCACCCTAACCCACACTGCATCCACCCTAACCCACACTGCATCCACCCTAACCCACACTGCATCCACCCTAACCCACACTGCATCCACCCTAACCCACACTGCATCCACCCTAACCCACACTGCATCCACCCTAACCCACACTGCATCCACCCTAACCCACACTCAGTGCTCCAAAGCCAACACTTCATACTTTGCACGCCCTTTTCCACGCTTCATCCCGACAAAGTCCTCACTGCCTACACTCTCCTCCATGAATACTTCCTCACCTAACATCCAGGTAACATCAATACAGCAGTCCAGTCCAGGAATCAAAACAACTCCAGCGATTCCTATTCGATCACCAGCAGAAGCAAATTGAATCAGACACACTCAAAATAAATCCTTTTTTACTCCCAACACTCACCAGCAGTCTGTATATTTCCTCGTTTTTGCCTAGAAATTCTGTTTCTTGGCAAAAGGATAATTTATAATTTATGTTATGTCTTTCTCAGAGAATCTTCTGATATAGTTACATACAAATAGATTATGTATGCTATTTCATCATCGTTGCAAAAAAACACTATCAAAAGCTTTTTCAAACGGAAAAACATTCCTCAAGCTAAGAAAATTTCTGTTTTCTTTTTTTGTTTCTCTATTTAAAAATCATAGTAATGTAGATTTTTGTCTTCGATAAAGCCATTTCTGTTATATTTTGAGAGAAATCATTTATATTTCCTCAAAACCTCCATTCAGTATATGTATATATATATCGCTAGGAATTCGCAAGAACAGGCGAAATATTCACAAACACTGATCTCTGTGTTTGTGAATATTTCGCCTGTTCTTGCGAATTCCTAGTTGTGTCGATGTATGCAGGGAATGAGATGAAAAGCTGTAAGCCACCTGCCTGAAAGCTGGCTGCCTTGGATCAACGTCTAGCGTGAGCTGGGCGCCAAGGTATTGGACCAGTGTGGTACGGTCGGTAAAGCACTGCGTACCTTGTCATGAGGTTCGTAGGTTCGAGTCTCCGTCGGCCAGAGATCAGTGTTTGTGAATATTTCGCCTGCTCTTGCGAATTCCTAGCATTGTAAAAATCTCTAGTTGTGTCGATGCATGCAGGGGATGAGATGAAAAGCTGTAAGCCTTCCTGCCTGAAAGCTGGCTGCCTTGGAATAACGTCTAGCGAAAGCTGGATGCCAAGGTATTGGACCAGTGTGGTACGGTCGGTAAAGCACTGCGTACCTTGTCATGAGGTTCGTAGGTTCGAGTCTCCGTCGGCCAGAGATCAGTGTTTGTATATATATATATATATATATATATATATATATATATATATATATATATATATACATATATATATATATATATATATATATATATATAGTCAGGGGAACGCCTTCCACCTGAACAAAAAAAAATAATGGAAAATAAATATATAAATAAATAAACGACTCTAGGAATAAGAATATTGTTTTTCTAGTTTTTTAATGTAGTATAACTAAATAAATAAAACTGGCCGTTGTTGGTTCTGGTACGGTGTTTGGGCAGGAGTATGTAAGGCCCAGGATGGTTCTCTGATGTTGAAAAAAAGGTGTAGGTTATCCTGGGCAGATGGTATCAATCCGATGTTCTGGACCCTCCCGTACTACTTGATTGAAGCCTCACAAAAAAGGCGAGGAGTAGTCTGGACTATATTACTTGGTCCAATAGACAAGTATCTTGCTCCCTTAACTGGCGTCTACCCTGGATGACCAGGCCAGCAGCAGAGCTGATCAGAAGAGTGGAGGTGAAGTGTCTCTCCAAACTTCAACCCACACCAGGTAAGGTTGATACTACCAGGAGTAGAAATTAAAGTACCCCAGACAACCAGGAACTGGAGTTTCGCCCAAGCCCCCTAGATGGAAGTGCAGGCAGTAACTCGCTAATGGTTCCTAGCTGTCTGAACAACCCTAACCCCAATTATGGCTTTTCCCTCGCGCATAGTAGTAGGTTGGTAGACAGCAACCACCCAGGGAGGTACTACCGTCCTGCCAAGTGAGTGTAAAACAGAAGCCTGTATTTGTTTTACATGATGGTAGGATTGCTGGTGTCTTTTTTCTGTCTCATAAACATGCAAGATTTCAGGTACGTCTTGCTACTTCTACTTACACTTAGGTCACACTACACATACATGTACACGTTTATGTATACACACTCATCTGAGTTTTCTTTGATTTTATCTTAATAGTTCTTGTTCTTATTTCTTTTACTTTCACATCCATGGGGAAGTGGAATAAGAATCTTTCCTCCGTAAGCCATGCGTGTTGTAAAAGTCAACTAAAATGCCGGAACAATGGGCTAGTAACCCCTTTTCCTGTATAGATTTACTAAAAAGAAAAAGAAGAAACCGTCAAAGTGGGATGTTTGAATGTGCGTGGATGTTGTGCGAATGATAAGAAACAGATGATAGTAGATGTTACGAATGACAAAGATGAAGGGGGTAGGAGAGTTTCATTAGGGAGAAATAAATGGGATTAGGTAAGGAGTTTCAAATAGAGTTAGAGCTAAAGAAGGAGTAACAATAATGTTGAATAGTCAGTTATGGCAGGTAACGAGGGATTATAAATGTATAAATTCAAGGATTATGTGGAGTAAAATAAAGGTTGCATGTGAAAAGTGGGTTATAGTAAGTGTTTATGCACCTGGAGAAGAGAGAAGTGTAGAGGAGAGAGATTTTGGGAAATGTTGAGTGAGTGTGTGGGGAGTTTTGAACCAAGTGAGAGAGTACTTGTGGTTGGGGATCTTAATGCTAAAGTGGGTAAAAATGTTGTGGAGGGAGTAGTAGGTAAATTTAGGGGGCCAGGGGTAAATGTAAATAGGGAACCGTTAATTGAGCGATGTGTAGAAAGAGGTTTGGTAATAAGTAATACATATTTTATGAAAAAGAGGATAAATAAGTATACAAGGTATGATATAGCACGTAATGAAAGTAGTTTGTTAGATTATGTATTGGTGGATAAAAGGTTGATGGGTAGGCTTCAGGATGTACATGTTTATAGAAGGGCAACAGATATATCGGATCATTATTTAGTTGTAGCTACAGTAAGAGTAAAAGGTAGATGGGACAAAAAGAAAATGGCAACGGCAAGTAAGAGAGAGGTAAAAGTGTATAAACTAAGGGAGGAGGAAGTTAGGGTGAGATATAAGCAACTATTGGCAGAAAGGTGGGCTAGTGCAAGTAGGAGTAGTGGGGGGGGGAGGTTAAAGAGGGTTAGGATAGTTTTAAAAATGCAGTATTAGAATGTGGGGCAGAAGTTTGTGGCTATAGGAGAGTGGGTGCAGGAGGAAAGAGGAGTGAGTGGTGGAATGAAGAAGTAAAGGGTGTGATAAAAGAGAAAAAGGTAGCTTATAAGAGGTTTTTACAAAACAGAAGCGTTAATAGAAGAGCATAGTATATGGATAGTAAAAGAAAGGTGAAGAGAGTGGTGAGAGAGTGCAAAAGGAGAACAGATGAAAGAGTGGGAGAGGCTCTGTCAAGAAATTTTGCTGAAAACAAGAAAATATTTTGGAGTGAGATAAACAAGGTAAGAAAGCCTAGGGAACGAATGGATTTGTCAGTTAAAAACCGAGTAGGGGAGTTAGTAGATGGGGAGCTGGAGGTATTGGGTAGATGGCGTGAATATTTTGAGGAACTTTTAAATGTCGATGAAAAAAGGGAGGCGGTAATTTCATGCACTGGTAAGGGTTTAGGAGTGAAGAAGAGCAGGATGTGAGTGTGGGGGAGGTGCGTGAGGCATTACGTAGAATGAAAGGGGGTAAAGCAGCTGGAACTGACGGGATCATGACAGAAATGTTAAAAGCAGGGGAAGATATAGTGTTGGAGTGGTTTGTATTTTTGTTTAATAAATGTATGAAAGAGGTTAAGTTACCTATGGATTGGCAGAGAGCATGTATAGTTCCTTTATATAAAGGGAAGGGGGATAAAAGAGATTGTAAGATTTATAGGGGAATAAGTTTACTGAGTATACCAGGTAAAGTGTATGGCAGGGTTATTATTGAAAGAATTAGAGGTAAGACAGAGAGTAGGATTGCAGATGAGCAAGGAGGCTTTAGAGTGGGTAGGAGATGTGTAGATCAAGTGTTTACAGTGAAGCATATATGTGATAAGTATTTAGATAAAGGTAGAGAAGTTTCCATTGCATTTATGGATTTAGAAAAGGCATATGATAGAGTGGATAGGGGAGCAATGTGGCAAATGTTGCAAGTGTATGGAATAGGTAGTAAGTTACTGAAGGCTGTAAAGAGTTTTTATGAGGATAGTGAGGCTCAGGTTAGGGTGTGTAGGAGAGAGGGAGATTACTTCCCGGTAAAAGTAGGTCTTAGACAGGGATGTGTAATGTCACCATGGTTGTTTAATATATTTATAGATGTGGTTGTAAAAGAAGTAAATGCTAGGGTGTTGGGGAGAGGGGTGGGATTAAATTATGGGGAATTAAATGCAAAATGAGAGTTGACAGTTACTTTTTGCTGATGATACTGTGCTTATGGAAGATTCTAAAGAAAAGTTACAAAGGTTAGTGGACGAGTTTGGGAGGGTGTGTAAAGGTAGAAAGTTTAAAGTGAACATACATAAGAGTAAGGTGATGAGGGTATCAAACGATTTAAATAAAGAAAAATTGGATATCACATTGGGGAGAGGGATTATGGAATAAGTAATTGTTTTCAGATATTTGGGAGTTGACGTGTCAGCAGATGGGTTTATGAAGGATGAGGTTAACCATAGAAGTGATGAGGAAAAAAAGTTAATGATGCGTTGAGGTATCTGTGGAGACAAAAAAGGTTATCCATGGAGGCAAAGAAGGGAAAGTACTTAAGTATAGTGGTACCAACACTCTTATATGGGTGTGAAGCAGCGAGGAGGCAGCTGGAGGCAGTGGAGATGTCCTGTCTAAGGGCAATGTGTGGTGTAAATATTATGGAGAAAATTCGGAGTGTCTAAATTAGGAGAAGGTGTGGAGTTACTAAAAGAATTGGCCAGAGGGCTGAAGAGAGGCTGTTGAGGTGGTTTGGTCATTTAGAGAGAATGGATCAAAGTAGAATGACTTGGAGAGCGTATAAATTTATAGGGAAAGGAAGGAGGGGTAGGGGTCATCCTCGAAAAGGTTGGAGGGAGGGGGTAAAGGAGGTTTTGTGAGCGAGGGGCTTGGACTTCCAGCAAGCGTGTGAGAGCGTGAATGAAGACGAATGGTTTTTGGGACCTGACAAGCTGTTGGAGTGTGAGCAAGGTAATATTTAATGAAGGAATTCAGGGAAACCGGTTATTATTGATTTAGCCGGACTTGAATCCTGGAAATGGGAAGTACAATGCCTGCACTTTAAAGGAGGGGTCTGGGATAGTGACAGTTTGGAGGGACTATTCTCAGCTGTCGTATCTGAGCGCCTCTGCAAAGACAGTGATTATGTATGAGTGAGGTGAAAGTGTTGAATGATGAAAGTTTTTCTTTTGGGAATTTTCTTTTTTTGGGTCACCCTGCCTCGATATGGACACGGCCGACTTGTTAAAGAAAATAAATAAATATATATATATATATATATATATATATATATATATATATATATATATATATATATATATATATATATATATATATATATTGTTACATAATATGATACAAAAGATTTAAGAGATACATTGTTGATATAAAGATGGCATATAAAGTACACGAGGTGTGGGAGATACATGTCTAGTACATATTGTTACATGTTTGTCACTGATTATAATGCGAAAATCTCATCCAGCTCCTCAGAGCTGGGGCGCATGCCCAAAATACAGCATGCATTACCCGTCTGAACAGCAGTGCCGGAATACAAAACTAGCTGCCCTGGGATCCCTAGTTACCCTGATGAATGTTTAGCCTAGCTCCTTAAGGAACTTAGATGCACTCTTTTCCCATAAATAATCTCAGATCGAATGAGACTCGAACTAATGAACCTCGGAACAAGGTAAGCAGTGCTCTACTCACCGTACCACACTGGTCCAATACCTTAGCGCCCAGCTAATGCCAGGCATTTTGTTCCAAGGCAGTTATATATATATATATATATATATATATATATATATATATATATATATATATATATATATATATATATATATATATATATATATATATATGTCGTGCCGATTAGGTAAAACTGGTCAATTAGCAAGAACTCATCTAAAATTAAGTCTTTTCTAAAATTTTCTCTTATACGTTTAAAGATATATTGTTTTTCATTTATGTTAATGTAAGAATTTATAATTTTGTACCAAGAGAAACTTTGAAAACCTACCTAACCTTATTACAACAAGCGCAATTTAATTTAGCCTAACCCAACTAAATATATTTTAGATACGTTAACATTAATTTAATAATAAACAAACACAATGAAATATATTTTTTTCGTTATGTTCAGAATAGTTTTGGCGAAATTATTGCATACACAAATTTTCACTTGTCTTATATGGCAAGGTGAGCGTTGCTATTTAAGCCAAAATCGCAAGTTTTACCTAATCGGCACGACATATATATATATATATATATATAAACACTGATCTCTGGTCGAAGGAGACTCGAACCTACGAACCTTGCAACAAGGTACGCAGTGATTTACCGACCGTACCACACTGGTCCAATACCTTGGCGCCCAGCTCACGCTAGACGTTGATCCAAGGCAACCAGCTTTCAGGCAGGTGGCTTACAGCTTACATCTTTTCATCAGGCAGCTGTAAGCCACCTGCATGAAAGCTGGCTGCCTTGGATCAACGTCTAGCGTGAGCTGGGCGCCAAGGTATTGGACCAGTGTGGTACAGTCGGTAAAGCACTGCGTACCTTGTTGCAAGGTTCGAGTCTCCTTCGACCAGAGATCAGTGTTTGTGAATATTTCGCCTGTCCTAGCATATATATATATATATATATATATATATATATATATAAGAGTTGTACCCACGAACGAGTGGTATTGATCAATAACATCACTGGACTAGCAGGAGTCGAACCCATGCTGCTTTGGCCCGCCTCATGGTGAGCGAAAAACAGATGACGCACCATGAGGCGGGACAAAGCAGCATGGGTTCGACTCCTTGGCTAGTCGCATTTTATATATATATATATATATATATTTATATATATATATATATATATATATATATATATATATATATATATATATATATATATATATATATCATAACAATGCGACTAGTCGAGGATTCGAACCTATGCTGTTTTGCCGCTCCATGGTAGCGAAAACACACATGACGCTCTAACCCACAGGACCACGCAAATGTAGGGTTGCATGGTCCTGTGGGTTAGAGCGTCATGTGTGACTCTCGCTCACCATGGGGCGGGCCAAAACGACGTGGGTTCGAGTCCTCGGCTAGTCGCAGTGTTGTTATAGATTTAATACCACTCGTTCGTGGTTACAATAATTATATAAATATATATATTTTTATGTGTAACTAAGTATAGTTTACTTTATAAAACTTTTATTTTATGTTCTATCAATTTTATTTCATTCCCGTGAATTAACTGATATACTGCATTTGTTTTGGTGTTTTAATCGATATTGAATTAGAACGAAATTAAAAACATGATAAAACATAAGTAATGAAACTTAATGACTTCTTATAAGTTGTAAAGCTAATGTAAAGGTCAGATACGAGTATATGCAAGATGCATAATAAATAGTGGCCAGAATCCCTTGCAAGCATCACACAATAAACAGAGGCTGGAGTCCCTTCCCAGGAACACAATACCAGCCTGACACAGACAAAATATACGCTCTGAGGTCGAACCATTGTACTGGGGTCCGTATGAGATAAATCCTCCCGCTCTGCCACTACTGTGCATTACCCTCTCTGAGTTCCTTCTCCCCCTTACGGAAAATTCATCTCCTTCCATTTTCGTGGTTGTTCCAGTATTTCTTACCGTCATTAAACAAAAACATCAACACTGTTCATTGTTTTGATAGGTCAGTCTAGTAGCGCAGATTAAATGAGAAGATGAGTTATAAAATACATTTCGGTGCTGTATTTTCTCCAAGATAAATTGCCACCCTTGTTCTGGCTGCACTAACATACAAGGTTCACTGGTCCTCTAGGAGGCTACTCCTACCTTCTACCAATGTGACCCAGACACCAGATTAAAAAGGTAATGCTCATTTAATCCTAAGTGAAGGCTATCTGTCTCACAATCACGCACGCGCGGGCACACACGCGCGCGCGCACACACAAACACACACACACACACACACACACACACACACACACACACACACACACGTACGTCACGTTTAGTCCCGAAACTGAGGGGTATGTCTTATGAGGAGAGGTTAAGGTAACTCAATCTGATGACACTAGAGGATAAGAGGCACAGGGGGGACATGATAACATCGTATGAAATACTGAGAGGAATTGACAAGGTAGACAGGGCTCGAATGTTTCAGAGATGGGATACAGGAACAAGGGGCCACAATTGGAAGTTGAAAGCCAGATGAGTTATAGGAATGTTAGGAAGTATTTCTTTAGCCTTAGAGTTGTCAGGAAGTGGAATAATCTGGAGAGTGAAGTAGTGGAAGCAAGTTCCATACATAGCTTTAAGAAGAGGTATGATAAAGCTCATGGAGCAGGAGAGAGTGAATCAGTATCGACCAGTGAAGAGGCGTGGCCAGGAGCTATTAATCGACCCCTGCAACCACATATAGGTGAGTACACCCACACATTATTATTATAATCAACAAGATGCGCTAAACCTACCAGGGTCATACATCGCTGCTGCAGAGTAAGAATTGATGCAGGATCTAAGGATAAGTAAGAGAGGAGATGACAACAAAGGTAAAGTTAGGAAGGGCTGTGAGGAGTGATAAATGAAGGATTATGAAAGTTTGTGTAATAAATCAGTTGCTGTTAAAAATTCGACGAGGAGTCCGTGTCAAAGGTGAGTCCGTCAGCGAGGAGGAAGTCCGTGTCGAAGGTGAGTCCGTCAGCGAGGAGGGAAAATAAAGTAAGAGCGTTAGAGCGGTGACGACGGAGGAACATTCTGCATGCTTGTTGATAGACAAGACAGTCCAATAGAATATGGGAAAGTGAAACTGAAACTACACAAAGTGGAACAGGGCGCCTCTCCATGATATACCCGTGAGTTAGACGAGTGTGTCCGATTGAAGATGAGTGTTGTCTCTCGTCCTCGGTATCAATGACAAGAGCCAGAAACCCAAACTTGGTTTGATATAATGTAATTTGTTATGAATCATATCAGACCAACGTTGTTGCCAATGGTTGTGAAGGTGGGTAGAGATTATAGCAAAATTGTCCGAAAATGGAATACCTCTGTATGAAACTGGTAGGTCATGTACTGCAGACAGCGCAGCAGAGTCTGCCTTCTCATTGCATTAAACATCAACTTGACCAGAGACACAATAGAAAACGATTTCTTTGTTTTTGCTAGTAATGCGGCACAACCAAAGTTGTATACGATGAACTAGGGGGCGAGGTGAATCAAAAATTTTAATAGCTTGCAAAGCATTAAAAGAGTATGAGACGATTACAGAAGCTGAAGTAGGCATAGATGAAATATGGATAATTGCAATGAAAATGGCATACAATTCAGCTGTAAAAATGCCAACCGAGTCTAATAAATGACCTCGCACCACACTGTCAGGAAACACTGCTGCAAACCCGACCCCATCGGAGGATTAAGAACCATCAGAGTACACTGCAACAACATGAGAATGAGACCGGAAGTGATTAAGAAAAAGAGAGAGAGAAGCAACTGTAGGGATTGTGGTTTTGCACACGGCAGTGGGGAAGAACAGACACTAACTGTCTGAACATCCCAAGGGGGAAGTGAAAAGTTAGAAGCTAGATGAACATATAAAGGGGGCAATTGAAAAGAAGGCAAAAGCAAACGAAGACGAAGAGAAAAGGGACGGAATAAACAGGGACGGCGAACAAATGATGGACTTCTGCTAATGTCACACACACAGAAGAGCCAGAAATGAATATGCACAGTTGAGGGAGGCTCAGCGACAATACAAAAATGACATAGCAGCGAAAGTCAAGTCTGACCCGAAGCTGTTAAACGGTCACATCACTAGGAAAACAACAGTCAAAGACCAGGAAATCAGGCTGAAGAAGGAAGGAGGAAAGATAACAAGAAATGACCGAGATGTGAAGAGCTCAGCAAGAGATTTAAAGAAGTATTTACAGTGGAGACAGAAATGACCCCAGAAAGCCGGAGTGGTGGGGTACACCATCAAGTGCTAAACACAACATATATAACCGAGGAGGAGGTGAAGAGGCTGCTAAGTGAACCAGATACCTCAATGGCGATGGGGCCGTACATCTCTCCGTGGGTCCAGAGAGAGGAAACAGAAGCGCTCTGTGTACCACTAACAACAATCTTCAACACATCTATCGAAACAAGCGACTACCTGAGGTATGGAAGACAGCAAATGTAGTTCCAGTTTTTAAGAAAGGAGACAGACACAGCACTAAACTAACGACCAGTGTTACTGACACGTATAGTATACAAAGTCATGGAGAAAATTGCTAGAAGAGTGGTGGAGCACCTAGATATGAATTAGCTTATTCACAACAACTAGCACGGTTTCAGGAAGGGAAATTCTGAGTCACAAACCTATTGGAGTTTTATGATAAGGAAAATGATCTTGGGGTGAGTATAACACTCAACACATCTCCTGAAGAGCACATCAACCTACGAATAGCATTCTGACATCTCAGTAAGGAGTCGTTCAAGACTCTGTACACCGTGTACGTCAGGCCCATGTTGGAGTATGCAGCACCAGTTTGGAACCCAAACCTGGCCAAACACATAAGGAAATTAGAGAAAGTGCAAAGGTTTGCAACGAGACTAGTCCTGGAGTTAAGGTGCATGTCCTACGAGGAGAGATTAAGGGAAATCGACCTGACGACACTGGAGGACAGGATAGATAGGGAGGACATGATAACAACATATAAAATACAGAGAGGAATCGACAAAGTGGACAGGGACAGGATGTTTCAGAGATGGGACACAGCAACAAGGGGTCACAATTGGAAGTTGAAGACTTAGATGAGTCACAGGGATGTTAGGAAGTATTTCTTTAGTCACAGAGTTGTCAGGAAGTGAAATAGTCTGGAAAGTGATGTAGTGGAGGCAGGATCCATACATAGCTTTAAGAAGAGGTATGATAAAGCTCACGGAGCAGGGAGGGAGTGACCCAGTAGCGACCAGTGAAGAGGCGTGGCCAGAAGCTGTAACTCGACCCCTGCAACCACAAGTAGGTGAGTACAACTAGGAGAGTACACATACACGCACACTGCTGAGTTAACAGTAAAGAGCGAAGCAGCACGAGATGGACAGGAGCCAAACTTCAAAAAAGGGGAATTGCATGAGGCAACCCCTGTATGAGGCAACCCCTGCATGAGGCAACCCCTGCATGAGGCAACCCCTGCATGAGGCAACCCCTGCATGAGACAACCCCTGCATGAGCAACCCCTGCATGAGGTACAGTGGGAAAGAGAGCTAGAGGAAAAGACAGTAAATGAAATGACGGAACACGTGACCACAAAGTGCAGGGAGGCAGAGGAGAAGATCGTACCAAGGAGCAACAAAAACAATGGGGAGACCAGATTGAGCTCATGGTTTACACGGAGGTGTAAAGAGGCCATTGCCAAGTGTTCTAGAGAATTGAAAAATGTATACAATTCAAAGGACCCCGGAAACCAAGGAATTGACCCGAAGGGCCAGAAAGGAATATGCATGAATAGGGAGAAAGGTCCAGCAGCAGTATGAGAATAACAGAATAAAAAGCCAAATCACTCACATCAAGAGCAAAACAACAATCAAGGCCGAGGTAATGAGGCTGATGAAAGACGGAGGCGAGATCCCAGCGAGCCATCAGGAAGTATGTGAAGAGTTCAACACAAGATTGAGGGATATTTGCAATTTGTAGACACAGAGGATTAAAACAACGGAGACGGTAGGATACACCAGCACACTACAGGGGAGGACGTAAAGATAACGCTAGGTGAGCCAGATACCTTCAAGGCGGTAGGCCCAGATAATTAGCTGGGCCTACCGTGGGGGGGATGTCCTGAGAGTGGGAGCAGAGGCAGTGTGTGTGCCGCTAACAACAACCTTCAATAAATCTATTGAAACAGGACAGCTGCCTGGAAAAAATGCAGTAGCATTTTTTTCTGAAAGGAGACATACAGGCAGCATTAAAAATACAAACCAGTGCCATTGAAATTCTTAGTATGTAAAGAGTGGTGGAGCACCTAGAAAGGAATGGAGTCATACAAAAAACCAGAATGACTTCAGGGATGGGAAATCCTCTGTTAAAAACTTACTTGAGTTCTACTATAAGGTAACCGAAGTAAGACAGGTGAAAGTGTGATGGGCAGACTGTATCTTCTTGAACTGTTAGAAGGCTTTGGGCACAGCACCATACAAGAGACTGGTGTGGAATAGCAGGGAAAGCAATACAATGAATTAGGGAATATCTGACAGCAAGGAAACAACGAGTGCTGTTACGTGACGAGGTGTCCGAGTGGGTGCATGTGTTGAGTGGTGTTCCACAAGGGTCAGTGCTAGGTCCGGTGCTGTTTCTTGTTTATGTGAATGACATGATGAAAGTTATAGATTCAGAGGTGTCCCTGTTCGCAGACGATGTGAAACTAATGAGGAAAATACAAGCTGAGTAGGATCAGGCAAGACTACAGAGGGATCTAGACAGTCTGCAAGCCTTGTCTGACAAATGGGTCCTGAAGTTTATCCCCACCAATTACAAAGTCTTGAAGCTTGGTGAACGACAAAGATGACCGGAGATGGAGTACAGGTTAGAGGCTCAAAGTCTGCATACCTCATTCAAGGAAAAGGATATTGGGGTAAGCATCATACTGAGCACATTTCCTGAGGCGCATATTAACCATATAGGTGCCTGGTAAACCTAAGAATAGCAGTTTAACATCTAAGTTAGGAGTCATTCACGACACTACATCATTTACGACACATCGTGTATGTTAGAGTCATTCACGACACTACATCGTGTATGTCAGGCCCAAATTGCAGTATGCAACACCAATATGGAAACCACAACTGGTCAAATACGTTAAAAAAGTGGAAAGGTTTATAACTAATCCTGGAGC
Organism: Cherax destructor; assembly: GCA_009830355.1. Taxonomy (NCBI): domain Eukaryota; kingdom Metazoa; phylum Arthropoda; class Malacostraca; order Decapoda; family Parastacidae; genus Cherax; species Cherax destructor. The sequence continues at coordinate 13,166 of WNWK01015194.1, forward strand.
TAAGACGTAGGTCCTATGCGGAGAGGTTAAGGAAGCTCAACCTGATGACACTGGAGGACAGGAGGGATAGAGTGGACATGATAACGAGGTATAAAATACTGAACAGAAAATTTTTGAAAGGAGTTAATTTTAAATGAGTTCTTGCTAATTGACGAATTTTACCTATTCGGTATATATATATATATATATATATATATATATATATATATATATATATATATATATATATATATATATATATATATATATATATATATATAGAATGATGGGTCCACCTCTAGTGCAAATTGTGGGACCCATAGCCTCGGAGAAGTGGATAAAAGGCATCAAGGAAGAATATTTGGATTTCTTCCTGAAGCCGTTTGAATATTCCACTTCTCCTACCACCCCATCCTATATACACACATACATACATATAAATGCTTTATTAATAGACAGAATACATTTATAAAACACACAAACATGAACATGAATACAATGGTACAATATGTCAAAGATTATGAATCTCCACCAGCTCCTCCGAAGCCGGACGCGAGCCAGTATGCAGCATGCGTTTCCCTCTGGATGGCCACGCTGAGACGCTGGAACATGAACGTGGCTGCCCTTGGGTCCCTGGTGGTGTCGATGAGTCTGGAACCCAGCTCTTTAAGGAAACGTGTTGCATTTTTCCCCACGCTCCCAAGGTCTCTGATCCCACTGGGACAAATTGATACTGTTGGCTTATGTTCCTGTACTTGCCGATCTTGTACTCCTCTCTGTGGTCAGCAGCTCCTCCCTGTCGCCCAACACTGTGATGGATGTAGGTGTCAGCCAGTGTCGACACACAGGTATAATCCCATGCTAAGAGCTTGCCATTCTTCCAAGGATAGATGGTGATCCCGTCAGGGCGGTTTGCTGGGTTGTGGGCGTTGTTGGCTGCTAGTGATCGAGGCTTCTCTCGGCTGGGCATCCAGCTGTAGCAAGGGTTCTCTTTATGATGTCGTTGACCTCATTGTGTCTTGCATGCCAACCCTTGGTTTTAGAACAGTTAAGACCATGTAGACCATATTGGTCGGCTTGCGCATCGCCGCAAATACACGTATATTCCGTGTGAATAGTGGCAGCAAGGCGCAGAGCCACTGCAATACGAAGGGTCTTAGGGTCCAGGCGTGTTCCCATGGCCGAAATGGGAACTGTTTGGAGGAAGTCCCCAGAGTAATGTGCACTCACGGCTAGGAGACGGGCAGTCTCCCTGTCTGATTTATATATATATATATATATATATATATATATATATATATATATATATATATATATATATATATATATATATAAATGTATGAAAGAGGTGAAGGTACCTAGGGATGGGCAGAGAGCGTGTATAGATCCTTTATATAAAGGAAAGGGAAAAAAAAATTAAATTATAGGGAATATGTTTACTGAGTATACCAGGTAAAGTGTATGGCAGGGTTATTATTAAAAGAATTAGAAGTAAGACAGAGAGTAGGATTGCAGATGAGCAAGGAGGCTTTAGAGTGGATAGGGGATGTGTAGATCAAGTGTTTACATTGAAGCATATATGTGAACAGTATTTAGATAAAGGTAGATAAGTTTTCATTGCATTTATGGATTTAGAAAAGGCATATGATAGAGTGGATAGGGTGTGTAGGAGAGAGGGAGATTACTTCCCAGTAAAAGTAGGTCTTAGACAAGGATGTGTAATGTCACCGTGGTTGTTTAAAGATGGGGTTGTAAAAGAAGTAAATGCTATGGTGTTGGGGAGAGGGGTGGGATTAAATTATGGGGAATCAAATGCAAAATGGGAGTTGACACAGCTTTTGCTGATGATACTGTGCTTATGGGAGATTCTAAAGAAAAGTTGCAAAGGTTAGTGGGCGAGTTTGGGAGGGTGTGTAAAGGTAGAAAGTTGAAAGTGAACATAGATAAGAGTAAGGTGATGAGGGTATCAAACGATTTAAAGAAAAATTGGATATCACATTGGAGGGAGGGATTATGGAAGAAGTGAATGTTTTCAGATATTTGGGATTTGACTTGTCAGCGGATGGGTTTATGAAGGATGAGGTTAACCATAGAACTGATGAAGAAAAAAGGTGAGTGGTGCGTTGAGGTATCTGGGAAGGAAGTCGCGGTATGGGTCGTCCTCAAAAAAGTTGGGAGGGAGGGGGTAAAGTAGGTTTTGTGGGCGAGGGGCTTGGACTTCCAACAAGCATGCGTGAGCATGTTAGATAGGAATGAATGGAGACGAATGGTTTTGGAACCTGACGAGCTGTTGGAGTGTGAGCAGGGTAACATTTTGTGAAGGGATTCAGGGAAACAGGTTAGCCGAATTTGAGTCCTGGAAATGGGAAGTACAATGCCTGCACTTTAAAGGAGGAGTTTGGGATATTGGCAGTTTGGAGTGACTTCTAAACTGTCGTATCTGAGCGCCTCTGCAAATGTATGAGTGAGGTGAAAGTGCTGAATAATGATAAAAGTTTTTCTTTCTTTTTGGGTCAACCTGCCTCAATGTGAAACGCCCGACGTGTTGAAAAAGAATATATATATATATATATATATATATATATATATATATATATATATATATATATATATATATACATATATATATATATATATATATACATATATATATATATATATATATACATATATATATATATATATATATACATATATATATATATATATATATACATATATATATATATATATATATACATATATATATATATATATATACTATATATATATATATATATATATACATATATATATATATATATATATACATATATATATATATATATATATACATATATATATATATATATATATACATATACATATATATATATATATACATATATATATATATATATATATACATATATATATATATATATATATACATATACATATATATATATATATACATATATATATATATATACATATACATATATATATATATATATATATATATATATATATATATATATATATATATATATATATATATATATACATATATATATATATATATATATATATATATATATATAATATATATATATATATATATATATATATATATATATGTATAAATGTATAAATCTGTAGTGGAGGGAAGGCGGGGTAGGGTCGGCCTAGGAAAGGTTGGAGGGAGGGGTAAAGGAAGTTTTGTGTGCGAGGGCTTGGACTTCCAGCAAGCATGTGTGAGCGTATTTGATAGAAGTGAATGGAGACAAATGGTTTTAATACTTGACGTGCTGTTGGAGTGTGAGCAAAGTAACATTTATGAAGGGATTCAGGGAAACCGGCAGGCCGGACTTGAGTCCTGGAGATGGGAAGTACAGTGTCTGCACTCTGAAGGAGGGGTGTTAATGTTACAGTTTTATAACTGTAGTGTAAAGCACCCCTCTGTCAAGACAGTGATGGAGTGAATGATGATGAAAGTTTTTCTTTTTCGGGCCACCCTGCCTTGGTGGGAATCGGCCGATGTGTTAATAAAAAATAAATAAAATGTCGTGCCGAAAAGGTAAAACTTGCGATTTTGGCTTAAATAGCAACACACTTCTTGCCGAACAAGGCAAGCAGAAATTTGTGTATGTAATAATTTCGCAAAAATCATACTGAATATAATGGAAAAAATGTATTTCATTGTGTTTGTTTATTATTAAATTATTGTAAACTTATCTAAAATATATTTAGTTGGATTGAGCTAAATTAAATTGCGTTTCTTATAATAAGATTAGGTAAGTTTTCTAAAGTTATTTTGGTACAAAATTTTTAATTTTTACATTAACATAAATGAAAAAGAATATGTCTTTAAACGTATAAGGAAATTTTTAGAAAGGATTTAATTTTAATAGAGTTCTTGCTAATTGAACAGTTTTACCTATTCGGCACGACATTGGGCGTGTTTCTTTACACCTGTTGTCTATGTTCCCCATCAATAAAATGGGTACCTGGGTGTTAGTCGACTGGTGTGAGTCGCATTCTGGGACACTGACCTAATTTGCCCGAAATGCTCAGCGTAACAAGGGTCGTACAAACTCGATAGCTATTTGTAGAGCTTATTGTGTATAACCTTAAGCAACAGTATTATACAAAATCGCAGAATTGCTCTTTATGCCATGAGATCTCGTGAGGATTTGGTGACGTTAGACCAGCATTCTTCACACTTATCGTGCGCGTTTCGCCCACTGTGGTACGTGTTCGGCCCGTGAGGATTTGGTAACGATCGTCTTTTGTGCACATCAAGCGACAGTTCTATACAAAATCGCAGGATTGCTTTTTATGGCACGAGCCTCGTGAGGATTTGGTGACATTAGAGCTGTGTTCTTCACACCTTTCCTGAACATTTCGTCCATCGTGAACGTGCCCTGACCTTCGCTATAATATAATAATAATAATAATAATACTAATAATATTTTTATTTGGACATGATACAAAGAATTATATTTGGTTATTGAGATTACATGAGGTGTACATGCCAAAAGCCCCTAGTATGCAGGGCATTTTGGGCAGACTTAAAATTAACTTAAAACTAAATTGTAAGAATTTTTGTAGATAGTATACAATGAGTAAAGGTGAGTATTTAAGCTATGAAATTTGAACATAGTTTTGTACTTTTGTCTTCATTATAAAATTAATTAAATCAGATTAAACAAATTAAAGCAATAATAATAATAAAATAATAAAAGATTATTGATAATTTATAAAATAAGTAAAGTTGCATATCTAAGTTATAAAGTTTGAATATAAGTTGAACATATCAATTAATTGTAGCAATTTATTGCAGCAATGCAACTAATTGAGTGAGATAACAATTTAAAACAATTAATTGCATTGCAGTTAGTTTACGTGGTCATTATAATGTAAGTGTTGTGGGAATAATTAGCTAAGTAAGTATTATTCATAACAGGTTTTACATTCATTCATTCGTTCATTCATACATTGACTTGAATAGTCAGGTTTTACGTTAAGTGATTATTCTACTTTGCTGGGAATGGTTGATATGTAGCAATTAGCTTTGGGTGAGAAGGTGGTTTTTTAGCATCGTTTTGAATTGGGGTACAGGTAGGGTTTCTTTGGCAATGACAGGTAATGAATTCCAAATTTTCGTGCCTTTTATGTGCATTGAGTTTTACATAGTGTTAGGTGGACACGGGAACATCGAGGAGTGATCTGTGTCTAGTGTTATGGTCATGTGTCCTGTTAAAATTAGTAAGGAGAAGTTTGAGTGGTGGGTTAATATCTGCATAGAGTGTTCTATGTATGTAATAGGCACAGTAAAAAGTATGGATGTCTTGTATGGTGAGTAAGTTTAGGTTTTTGAATATTGGTGGAGTATGTTGTCTGGAGTGAGAATTTGTTATCATTCTAACTGCTGCCTTTTGTTGTGTTATTAATGGTCTGAGATGAGTTATTGATGTAGAGCCCCATGCGCAGATTCCATAGGTGAGGTAGGGGTAAATGAGTGAGTGATATAGGGTAAGGAGAGCTGGTTGTGGAACATAGTACCGTATCTTGGATAGTATTCCCACGGTCTTTGAGACTTTCTTGGAGATTTGTTGTACATGTGTCTGAAATTTGAGGCCACTGTCAAGATGTATTCCTAAGAATTTTCCCTCTGTGAGTTTGGCGATAGGGGACCCGTTTATCATTATGTTAAGTGGTGCGTTTGTAGCTCTGTTCCCAAACTGGATAAAATAGGTTTTATCAATATTGAGAGTAAGTTTGTTGGTCATCATCCAGGTAGATATTTTCTGCAATTCAGTATTTGCAGTGTTGGCTAGTATGTCTGGGCTTGGGTGAGAGATAACGTATGTAGTGTCATCTGCAAAAAGTATGGGTTTGAGTAGTTGAGATGCATTTGGTAGGTCGTTAATGTAAATGAGAAAGAGTAGTGGGCCAAGAACACTTCCCTGTGGGACACCTACGGTAATAGTTTGCGCGGTGGAGCTAGCTCCATTTGTGTACACATTAGGAGTCAACACATCTGGCTACAGCTGCATAAACATACTGTATGAGGTACATTTACTTCAGTCAGTGGTTGAAACATGGCGATTGTAACTACCTTAGTGGATTACAACCCAATAGGGTTAGGCTGTTATGTGGTGATAAAGGATAATCAGAAAATTCATGAATGATCTGGTTATTAAGTCTTAAAGAATAATCAGAATACTAAGTAACCAAGGTATATAGTCATAATAATTGATACTGAGGATATTGGTATGCAGTATTTAGGATTATATGAAGAGATTCTTCCAAGCATTTCTGGAACATTCTAGAACATCCCAGGACCCAAGGTATACCTGACAGTATATTAAGCTGACAAATGAGCGCATTCCACTGTTTCATTAACTAGAAGGTTTACATTTAATATCATTATTGTGTATTATCCACTATTGCAACGTTATCTCTTATGACACATAACTTGTTGACAGCGATTAGATGAAGCTTGTGGCTGGCTATGAAATCTCCTATTATTCTGTTTCCCATTTTCTGTAAACCTCGAAGGCCATCTGCTACCCATCCTTGTATGGGAAGGGTGGGTGACTGGTGTCACCACGCTACCTTACTCTGAGTAAACGTCCCCTCGTTCCTCATGTTGCTATACATGCAACATTGCATAACTCCTGACGACACACAAACGTGTGCAAGTACTGGAGCTGAAGATTTCCATCACCGTGGAATGCTTTGCATTGTTAAGTTATGCGTGTGTGCCTAGAATATCTTTATTATTATTAATGGTTCAGATTAACAAGAGATTTATTTTTGTAATTGTTGTAGGTATATCAGTACTTGTTAAATTAGACACATATGCAACACTTGGGTATTTTTATTGAGGAAAACGTTTCGCCACACAGTGGCTTCATCAGTCCAATACAAAGTAGAAAGTTGAAAGGAGAGGAGGAGTTTGAGGTAATCAGTCCCTCGGCCTGGAGTCGATGTGTTCAGTCCATCAATCTTGAAGCAAGTACAGCATAGGGCAAATAGAAGATGCCCAAGTGTTGCATATGTGTCTAATTTAACAACTTGTTGGTTCTTTGAACCATTCATCTATATCAATACTTGTATGCTTTCGACCCCTTAGGGGTTCCATATTGGTTGTTTAGTTCAGGTATTCTTTGGGGTTTTGATTATATATATATATATATATATATATGTTTGTAGTCTATTATATATGCTCTATGTAATATGTATATTTTGTATATGTATCAAACTTATGACCATCGGATGCCCTTTTATGTTAAATTCAAGTTTCCTTAGTCATTCCTCCATGGCTTTGTCCCGGGTGTATTGAAATTGTGTACGTAAGTAAATTAGGGGTAGGGTTTTTGCTTTGCAGTACTTTTATGGGATCCGTAAAATTTGCTTCACTTAATTTTAGCGTAAAATGTGCTACTTTATATGGTGACAATGTGTTTTAATATATTGTAAACGCAGTTTTGTCAGTGTTCAATGTTTTTTGTATGATGGAGCCTTGCAGTTAGGTGTAGGGTTGGGGTTTTGATGTATGGGATTGCTTTCCCGGGGTATTCTCCCGTTTTGTTATCTCAGAGTTTGTTTTGTAAAGAAAATAATGTACATGACAGTGTGTCTACTTGACTTGAATTAAGATTATTGGAGTTATAGGGTTCTTATTAGGTGGGTTAAGGTTTTCATAATGTCTACTGTTTTCACACTATAGGACTTTTAATCTTCTATGTTTGTCAATGTCAATTACGAGAGTACCTTATTTCAGTTATATGTACTTTTTGTGTTGGACAATTGTAGGTTTTGTTTCTTACTGGTTCTTGATAATTATTGTTTCAATGTGATGTAATACTGGATTTTAAATATATAAAAAAACTTTTAAAGATTAAAGACAACTTCTCTTGGAATTTTTAATTGCATAAAGGCGCATTTTAACAGTAATGAAATCCCTTATTGAAAACTTAATAGGATTTATCAGAGTTAATGCTAGTGTTATGTTGGAAGCAAAGTTATCTAGTATCTCTTAAAACAAAAAAAAATCCTCAAATTCCATTGAACTGCCCCATTATTTAGAAGAGTTAGCAAGAAATATTTTTTTAATTTTTGAGCAATTGTCTTAAGCGCCTAAATGAATATAAAGAATTTTAAACACTTATAAATACCAGTCTTCAAAAATTTTCGACATTAAGTGCACGCCGTGGAATCCACCAAAAGAACTCTGTGATAGAATGCAACAAAAAAGACAGTATAGTAAGTAGAGTGGATTTCCTCTATTTTGATGTTTTAGTAAGATGTAAGTTAAATGTATTTTATTGTAATTAATTTTATAGGGTTTATATATTGATGTTTAAAGTTTGGTGCGTTTTAGTGTCTTTTGGTAACCTTTCGTGAAAAGTTTGGTACTATTACAAAATAAATTTTTGCAGCCCTGAGGGTCAGTAGGGTTGGAGTCGCCATGATGTGGAAAGTACGTTACTCACGGCGCTATAAAATGTAAATTTATGCTATTATTGACATTTTTATTAATTTCTATATCACATGTCTTCCAAAATGATATTAGACATACGATAAATAACATACAAACATAATACAGACACCCAAATGAGAAAAAACTAAAACTCTGAGGAGCAGTCGGAGGGGAAACTAAAGCAGTGTTCGCCTAGTATTATAATTGTACGTTCTCTCTGGTCTACTAACACTAGAGAAAATGAATATTACTGGGAACACTATAGAACACTCCTTCTCATACCAAGACTCATAAATAGCGTAATTCTCTCTATCTCTCAAAAAAAAAAAAAAAAATAATAATAATATTCACTACAATGTAATATGCTTGGCCGCGTTTTTCTCTAACATCTTGGAAGTAAATTATTGACTTATTTATTGGTAATTCTCCATTAGTAATCAATGGAGTAAAAGGATTTTCACAACAAACATTCAACAATGAATGTTTTTTTTAGCTTTTCCTAATAGCCCATATATATATATATATATATATATATATATATATATATATATATATATATATATATATATATATATATATATATATATATATACAATTACAGATAGGCGATCTTAAGAGATCTCCATGACATTCGTTAAAGGGATACCCGTGACCTGGCTCCAACTCCTCACGGTGACCTGGCTCCAACACCTCACGGTGACCTGGCTCCAACACCTCATGGTGACGGAGTCTACGGAACAGACCCATTCAGTTTCAACACATACCTAAACAATAAAATATAATACCACATGATACCTCATATCTATATTGCGTTTTTTTAATTCAAAACTACAATCACAACTCACAATCTAAAAAAATGAAAATTAATCCCATATAACAATAATTGATAGTTATAATAATTCCAAAAACTTCAACAAAATTTTGTGAAAAGAAAAACAAAACTAAACTAAGGGCGCACACCAGGCCCCAAGTAAGGCAAACCCCCATAGGAAAACCACTGAAACCCAAAGTGAAACCAAAAAAACTAAACTAACCCCCTACCCCCCACCCCGTCTGAGTCTCCAAACATACCACACACATACTCACCTAAAAAAGAAAACCCCCAAGGGGAAAAAGGGTTAGTGGATAACCGGGAAAACCCCCCAACAACCACACCCACCCACCCCTCCCCCATACAGAAAACCTACCAAACAGCTTTCACACCTAACCTGCCAGCCCCCCTCTCCAGAGACCAACCCCCTTCCTGGAAAACCCCCAGAAAACTTAAATTTCGGAGTTAACCCAGCAACAACCCCATTGTTAATTGCCTATATCCCACAGAAAAAACCCTATCCCACACCCTCCCATACAACTCGTGGTTCCTACACTTAGTCCTATAAAATCTCGCTGCTAAAGGCCTAATCCGAGCATCACTCCTAACCTCCCTCATACTCCATGAAACATAAATAAAATCTAATACCAAATACGCCGCACATCCTCCGGGCATCCCACAACATCCAGACTTAAACATCATAACACTGATAAACCCCCCACACCCCGTATTACCCCTAGAAATCATTCCCTCACCCTCTCAAGACCCCCACAAAAATATACAACATGGAAAGCCGTATCCCAAAACCCACAGTATTGACAATACCCATCACCTGCCAGTCCCATCACAAAAAGCTGAGCCCTAGACACCAAAATACCATGTAAAAACCGATACCCAATCTCACGTACCCTAGGAGGCAACTTTAGACGTCTAAATCAAAACCACGTAACATTCCAATCTTAACGCGGATAAACATCCATACCTAAAACCTTTTCTCGCCTTCCCACCTTATCTAACCTCCCTACCTTCACCTACCAGGATCCGGAATGACTAAAAGATGCCGTAAAATTGCCTCACAAAACAACAAATTCCCACCCTTCCATCATCTGCAAACCTCACTCTTCACCCTCCCCACCCTCACTCCTCTAATCCCACCCCGCGCTAGATATTCCTGCCTAACATATATCCCTATCAAACGCCTCTGCAATGGTATCAAACCCAGCCCGCCCTTCGCTACACTAGTCATTACCACATCCCTTCCTAACCAATGCCTCCCGTAACACCATATAAACCTTAATACCCGACTTTGCAACCACAGTACATCTTCCTCCAATAGGGGTTATACTGTGGCAACATACCACAACTTGCTGTATACCAAGGAATTAACAACAATGACCCTCTGCAAGAAAGTGACCTCACAAGGCCGCCAACCCCCCATCCTACCCAGAGCGGCATTAACTACCACTGAGGAATTAACCTCGCGCGCAACACTCGCCTGATTACAAAAAATCACTCCGCATATCTTTAACCTATCCACTGTTCGCCACCCAAAATCCTGACCCAATGCCCCCCACCCACGTCCCCACCTCCAATAACTTCGATTTCACTCTATTCTCCCACAGACCAGTGGCCAAACCAAAAACCTCTTATTATCCTATTTACATTACCTTAACCCTCCATAATCCCTACTAAGATAGTGGTGTCATCCACATAACCAATAATACCCGTATCTGCAACCCCATGAGTACTCCCTTCCCTCACCCCTTCTGACACCAACCTAAAGAAGGGGTCCTGCAAACACACAAACAGGAGCTGTGACAAGGGGCACCCCTGCCGCAGCCCCCGCCCCAGACTCGCCTCGGACCCAACCCTCCCATTCACCTGCACCTTGACACATGCATCCACATACAAAGTGCGGACCCAACCCACAACCTCCACCCCAAACCCCTGGCATAACAGAACCGCCTGCAGCATATCCCTATCAACACTCATATGTTTTTTCTCAGTCTAAACCTAATACACCCCCAGCTATTCTGCTCTCCAGAAAACCTTTGATCTTACGATGTCCCTCCCTCATACTTCTCCCCAGAACCCCATACTGGCCCTTCTCCAATAAGATCCCCAAAACACCTTTCATTCTATTAGCAAGACACACAAAACCCGCACATATAAAAATGAGAGGAGCTTACGACAACGTTTCGGTCCGACTTGGACCATTTACAAAGTCACACTAACACACAGGACATGAAGAAGGGGTATTTATAGGCAGGCAGACAGGGGAGGGCACAAGAAAGTGGTGGAGGGGTATTAATGGAGGTAGTAGTGGTAGTAGTAGTAGTAGTAGTAGTAGTAGTAGTAGTAGTAGTAGTAGTAGTAGAGTCAGTCATATTCTAGGAATGAAGCACTGCAATGAAGCTGGCGGCCCGCATAGGGTAAGGACAACCACACAGAGGGGGAAAAAATGAAATTAAAATAAAATAAAGAAGGACAAATACAAGGCAAAAGAAAAGAAAGAAAACACAGAGGAGAAAGAGGAGAAGGGGGAAGAGATAGAAGGGGAAGGAATCAGGTTAAGTCACGGGTGTTCTGAAGTTTGGAGCATTTAACAATGTAATGGGAGAGGAAAGCATCTACAGAGACAAAGCCAGGGCTAAGATTCATACAGGGAAAGTTATGTGCGGGATGTGTGTGTATTGTTCCAGTCACGGTATTGTGCCTTTTTTTTGTTATTAGCAAGAATGTGTGCAAAAATCTTATACTCTGCGCACATAAGTGTAATTGGTCTATAATCCTCAATTGTCCCACAGGCACGACTTTTCGGCACTAAAACCACATTACCTGTTGCCATACCCCCACCCAGACTACCTTTCAATTTCATAGCATTAAAAATCCTAACTAACATCTCCCGCAGAACCTCCCAATGAACAATATAGAAATACCTAGAAATCCCATCCAGGCCCGGGGCTTTGCCCAGGGCCTGACTCTTCACTGCCTGCCAAACCTCCTCCTCAGTTATACTTCCCTCCATACTCTCCCTATCTCCAGCCCCTATCCTGCCTACTATACTCTCTAAAATTACATCCCGGGATATTCCATCACTAACCCCCTGTCTCATCTTACACTCAAACCAAGCATCCACATAACTTATGGCTTCCGTGGTACAAAGAATCTGCCCCTTCCTATACCCACGACAATCATCAGTAACCCTCAAAGACATTACCGTCATATCCCTTCTCCGGGTCTGAAAAGTACATAATACTAACGCAGAGTGTTTATCCCCCATAAAACTTCCTCTAATCCCCCACGTACCCGCAGAGCATGAAAATTTTCATTCTGCAACTCCCTCAGTTGCGACCACAGATGGTCAATTTCAGCTAGCAGATATCTCCCCCCACTCTCATAATTCCTCAACTGCCCCTCTAGGTACCTCAACATTCCCATCCTTTGCCTCGCATCTTCCCTACCCAGTCGCCGATAAAAGTCCTGTATCGCCACTTTAGCACACACATTCCACCATTCCACAATATCACGTATTCCCCTCCCCTCGTTCCATACACGTCCTCACCAATCCGCAAAAACCTCCCTATGATTCATCCCCTACAACAACCTCACATTTAATTTCCAATAACCGGGATACATCTTCACCGCCCCAGCCCAACCCCAACTCCACCAACACACCCCTATGATCGGAGAAACCAAAATCCTGACATGTTACCTCACCTAGCTGAACCGCCCCTGATACATATACCCGGTCCAACCGAGCCGCATAACCCTTTTTAATAAAAGTGTGGTCCACACGCCACCCTCCACCCCTGACCACATCCTTCACTCTAACCGCCTGTATCACCTCCCACAAGCTCTGCAACATACAACCTGCCCCCCGAGGTTCCACATCCCTCCCTCTAATAATGCAATTCCAATCCCCGGTGATTATCGTAACTATCGGTAAACTTTGCAGCGTGTAAACTAAATCATCATGTACAAACTCATCCTTAGCGCGGCAATTGAATGTCACCGGCATATATACTCCAATAAAACACACCTGTATATCACCCCAATCCCCGTCCACCCGTACAATCCTACCACCACCCCCCTCTTTCCAGGTTTTTAACTTGAAGGGGCTGGTCTCGTGAATACCCACCATCACCCCCACCGTTGAAATTCCCCGAACTCCCGGTATAACACTTATATCCCTACCACATCTATAGTTGTGCTCTTGGAGAAAGCATACATCAACATTCAACCATCTGAGCATCACCTCAATCAATCTCTTAACTTTCGCCCGGAGGCCATTATCATTCAAGTTGAAACACCTGAAAAGGTCAAAGGGGGGTTTGCCATTTCGGCACACAGATCCTATCACACCTGGCACAGAGGCCCCACTATGCTCCCTACCTCCTTTCACCCCTACCCCACCATTCCTCCCTTGGGACACAACCTTCTTCCCCTTAACTACATCCTTCCAGGCCATTTTACAAGACCTTTGGCCCGGGGTTATGACATCATCCTCAGCATCCCCACTGGGCCGCTTGCAGGATGCTCCCACTCATTCCATATCCCCAAGACCTTCCTCCCTAGTAAGTAAGTAAGTAAGTTTATTCAGGTATACACAAATACAGTTACATAGATTATCATACATAGCAGCATATGTGTAGAAAACCTAGGATAACCCAAAAAGTCAGACAGAGTGACTTATTTCCATTGGGGTCCATTTAATACCTTAATATTAGATACTAGTTATTATACTAAAAATTAAAAGGAATAAGGTAAAAAGAGTTATTTACATGTACATGTATGTTATCTAAAAAAAATTAAAATCAGTCTCCTCCCTTTCTGTCGCTACATTCATTAGGTACCTTTTGGTTCTCTTCTTGAACTGGCTGATGCTATGACTGGCTTTGACATGTGCAGGCAGTCTGTTCCATTCCTTTATTGCTGTACAATAAAAGGTGTTTGAAGCCTGACCACTGACTGTGTGTAATACAAAGTTGTGCTCTCTCCCCTTAGTACTATGTCTGCTTTGGTTCCCAGCCTTGACAAAATTGGCAGCAAGATATTCTGGACACTGTTTGTGAGCAATTTTATAAACTTGATTCAACTTAAGTTGTTTTACTCTGTCTTCAATATTCAGCATATCTAATTGTTGTAATTCACCCTGGCCTACATGTTCTCTTGGTCCCAGGTCCAGGATGAATCTTATCATTTTGTTCTGTGTGATTTGCAGTTTATCTTTCAGTTTTTTTGTCAACGCAGAGTACCATAAAGAGCAAGCGTAGTCAATATGACATTGTATAAGGGCAAGACATAGGGTCCTGCGAGCCTCAGTAGGTAGACACTGTGCTTGTCTGTAGAGGAATTTCAGTCTGGCATTCGCTTTCTTTACTACACTGCTACCTATCAATTCTCCTGACATGCATGGGTCAAAGGGGATTCCCAGATATTTTACTGAGGAAACTGAGGTGATGGATTCCCCATTACATCGGACATTAAAATTATTTACCCTGCTCAGTTTATATTTCGTGCCAAAGAGTATGGCTTCTGTTTTCCCGAGGTGTAACGATAACTTGTTGTCTACTAACCATTTGCTGCAGGACTCCAGTTCCAGTGTTAATACATTAGCTATATCTTGTGGGTCTTTAGGTCTTTACCTGATACTAACAGAATACTGTCATCCGCATACAGTAGGAGTTTGCACTTGACACTGATGGACATGTCATTCATGCCCATCACCTCCACCTGCACCTCAGCCATTACCTCGGACACAGAGTCAACAAAGTCCCCCACTGGACCAATCTCACACTCAGGACTCGCCGAAACACCAGGTGAGTCCTCGTCCAGATTCAAAACACCCGCCGGAGATGGGCTCTCTAGGAGGCTCTGGATGTCCTCGAAACAGGGCCTCGGCAACTCAGAGACCACCTCTAACAAGTCACCCACCATGGCAACCTGAGAACAATCCTTCACCCCTTCCTGCAGCTCTGGGGTCAAAGTCAAGACAGCCTCCTCAGCAGCATCAACAGCCTCACTCAAACTCCGAGGGACATCCTCAGTATCAAGAACCGTGTCCACAATCGTCTTGGTCTTCTCTCTCGGGTCCACCTCGGAACGAGATACCCCATCATCTCGATGTCCAGGTTGCCACTCCCTGCGTTGATCACACGAAGCCACCACATGCCCCGAGGCACCACAGAGCCGGCACGTCCTTACCTGTCCGGCATACGAGACATATACTAGGGTAGGAAACTTTTGCATCTGGACATATGATGGGATAGGCCTCCTCAAAGTCATTTTGAGGGAGTATGATCCCTCCGGCATTCCAGCGTAAGTACCCTACTGCCACCTACCAACATTGGCTATGTGGATTGTCACATACTGGCTGAACACTCGCCGAACATCTAATTCATCTGCCTCAAATGGGATGTTCTTCACATAAATCCATGAGTAATGCGCTGACACATCAGGCATACGCACCTCCAATTCCGAATTGATGACAATATTCTTTTCTTGAAACTTATGCACCATTGCTTCATACACACCGGTGGAGTTAAACTTGACGAAAAATCTGGCAGCCCCATTCAAGGTGATACCATATATGACCTCATTCGGGATTCCGAAGGTGTCACGTATAATCAACGGCAAGATGACCTCAGCATTGTCAGGATACACAGCACCTTTAATCAAATCCATGCAGTGTTGACACGACGCCGGTAAGTATCCGCCATTGTGGTGAAAACAAAAATTTCACCTAAGCTCCACCAGGGGGATGACTGAGCTCACCCGAGCACCACCAAGGCTAGGGAGCAACTCTAAAAGTGTTAGAAATTTGTCCACCGTTTTTTGAACATGAGTGTCATAATGTCTAGCTACCAGAACAAGTTGTTTCATAGAAATGTATGTTGTTCATAAAATTAAGTTAGAGGCTTCTCAGCAAAAATTTAAAATATTAACACAAAATTTCTAAAATGTACCAAAAATATCATGCGTCGTACCAGACGTACAGAGGTGTTAAATAGTACCAATTTTGAACGAACGTGCCAAATTTGGAAGCACTGCTGAGCCTCCTTCCTTGCTTCTCCCTTGTCTTGATAGTTCCTCCCACTTTCTAATGATACAAAATAGAGATTTTAATATATTAGGTGGAAAAATAAAAAAAATTATGAAAATTCATTTCAAGTAAAGAAATATATTACCTGTCAAGGCATCACACGAAATTTTGTAGTGACTATAATTTGCTGTAGAAACATCGTATGAGCATGAGACTTACACTATTATTGAGTTACCTCATCCAGCTGCATACCGTGGGATACCCAGCCTGGCATCTGCCGCTACCGGTGGAGGTGAAGGTTGTCTTAAAGTTGTTGAAGGCGTAGCAGCATTTGTCAGTCTCGGAGTTCAGGGTAAGACTCGCATTCGCAGCAAAACACACAGAAGTAGTCTTTGTAAATGGTCCAAGCCGGACCGAAACGTCGTCGTAGTCTCCTCTCTTCTATGTGCGGGTTATTTGTGTATTGTTCCAGTCACGGTATTGTGCCTTTTTTTGTTATTTAGTCTCGTTAATCAAGTCACTGTATTCCATCCCTCTCTGTATTACGTTTGACACTTAAGCAAAGACGCACCTGCCGACAGACTTGACCATGAATGCTCCTACAGTAGTGACGAGGTTGGTGCCAACCATCCTAGAAAATTAGGATTAAAGGAAGAACTGAATCCTGGATGACTGTTGAGATATTAAATATGAAATTCAGGGACCAGTTGCTAAAAAGATATGGGGTAAACAGACGGGATACTGCAGCGCTAAATGCATTACAATGGCTGAGGAACAGAGTGAAAAGGATCATAAAAGGAGCAAAGGCAACGCACTATTGCTCAAAAATCGAAGAGTACAAGAATAACCACAGAAATCTCTGGCTACAACTAAATCAGCTGTGGTATAGCCATAAACCCGTAGATAGATCTAACATAGTGCTAAATATTGATAACGAGGTATGCCGTGTAACAACTAAAGTGGCAAATTGTTTTAATTCATACTACACATCTGTCGCATAAATACTAGTAACAAAAAAAGGCACAATGAAAAGTTAATTGTTGTGAAACAGGATTTACCACTCGACTAATATTTTGTAACCTTCTAACAAGAATTTCCGACTCTAAATTTAAAAAAAAAGTTATTGATGGCTGTAAATTCCCAAGTAAACTTTGATGTATATCAATCATGTCTATATCCAATGTTTATTTATTGCCATGATATACCTGGCCCCAACAGTGCCAGGTTCCGGCCACAACAGTGCCAGGTTCCCGGCCACAACAGTGCCAGGTTCCCGGCCACAACAGTGCCAGGTTCCCGGCCACAACAGTGCCAGGTTCCCGCCACAACAGTGCCAGGTTCCCGGCCACAACAGTGCCAGGTTCCCGCCACAACAGTGCCAGGTTCCCGCCACAACAGTGCCAGGTTCCCGCCACAACAGTGCTAGGTTCCCGGCCACAACAGTGCCAGGTTCCCGGCCACAACATTGCCAGGTTCCCGGCCACAACAGTGCCAGGTTCTCGGCCACAACAGTGCCAGGTTCCAGGCCACAACAGTGCCAGGTTCCCGTCACAACAGTGCCAGGTTCCTGGCCACAACAGTGCCAGGTTCCTGGCCACAACAGTGCCAGGTTCCTGGCCACAACAGTGCCAGGTTCCCGGCCACAACAGTGCCAGTTTCCCGGCCACAACAGTGCCAGGTTCCCGGCCACAACAGTGCCAGGTTCCCGGCCACAACAGTGCCAGGTTCCCGGCCACAACAGTGACAGGTTCCCGGCCACAACAGTGCCAGGTTCCCGGCCACAACAGTGCCAGGTTCGTGCCAGACTGAACACTATGATAATGGCAATCTCAGAATATTTAAAAAAATAAGTTCTGCTGGCAATTATGTATCACTTTTTTAGGATAAAACTATAAGGTTCAACACTTAATTAATTATGAACAACTCTTTGATATTCAGATTTGTGGTGTTCTCTGCACATATAACTGTGAATTTACTGCAGTTGCTGAAAATGATAAGTGTCCACTTAATGGTCGTCCTAATCCTGCACACCTTAAGTACATCCAGGTGACTACTGTCACACCCTAGTAAACTCTGGTGTAGACTCGTGGGAACCAGGTGACTACTGTCACACCCTAGTAAACTCTGGTGTAGACTCGTGGGAACCAGGTGACTACTGTCACACCCTAGTAAACTCTGGTGTAGACTTGTGGGAACCAGGTGACTACTGTCATACCCTAGTAAACTCTGGTGTAGACTCGTGGGAACCAGGTGACTACTGTCACACCCTAGTAAACTCTGGTGTAGACTCGTGTGAACCAGGTGACTACTGTCACACCCTAGTAAACTCTGGTGTAGACTCGTGGGAACCAGGTGACTACTGTCACACCCTAGTAAACTCTGGTGTAGACTCGTGGGAACCAGGTGACTACTGTCACACCCTAGTAAACTCTGGTGTAGACTCGTGGGAACCAGGTGACTACTGTCACCCCCTAGTAAACTCTGGTGTAGACTCGTGGGAACCAGGTGACTACTGTCACACCCTAGTAAACTCTGGTGTAGACTCGTGGGAACCAGGTGACTACTGTCACACCCTAGTAAACTCTGGTGTAGACTCGTGGGAACCAGGTGACTACTGTCACACCCTAGTAAACTGTGGTGTAGACTCGTGGGAACCAGGTGACTACTGTCACACCCTAGTAAACTCTGGTGTAGACTCGTGGGAACCAGACAACCACGATCACCTGAGCTAGTCTGGAACATACTGTATATCCCACAAGCTATCAGAAGCAACACCAACGATAATTCCCAAGTGTTGATACAACTGACAGTTAGCAACATTATGCTCATTGGTTAGGTGTATTTAAAGTAGGAATATAGACATACCTGTTATGCGGTGCGAAAGTTGTCCCACGATGACCAGTGATTCACACTTACCTGTGAGAGTTGTCCCACGATGACCAGTGATTCACACTTACCTGTGAGAGTTGTCCCACGATGACCAGTGATCCACACTTACCTGTGAGAGTTGTCCCACGATGACCAGTGATCCACACTTACCTGTGAGAGTTGTCCCACGATGACCAGTGATCCACACTTACCTGTGAGGTTGTCCCACGATGACCAGTGATCCACACTTACCTGTGAGAGTTGTCCCACGATGACCAGTGATCCACACTTACCTGTGAGAGTTGTCCCACGATGACCAGTGATCCACACTTACCTGTGAGAGTTGTCCCACGATGACCAGTGATCCACACTTACCTGTGAGAGTTGTCCCACGATGACCAGTGATCCACACTTACCTGTGAGAGTTGTCCCACGATGACCAGTGATCCACACTTACCTGTGAGAGTTATCCCACGATGACCAGTGATCCACACTTACCTGTAAAGGAAAAACAAGGAAATTTATATTAACCATCTTGCTCTGCCATCAATACCTAAATATCAAAATCAATTTACATTAATTATTGCAAATTAATTATTTCATTCGACACACCCGCCTGGGCAGGAGTCTCCTTATCACGCTGGAGCAACCAGAGCTTCGTAATCAAGTGTTACTGGCGGCTGATTATTATTATAATCAAAACTAAGCGCTAAACCACCAGGGTCATACAGTGCTGCAGGGTCAAAGGTGGGGCCGTCAGCGAGGAGGGAAGAAAAGGTAAGGGTGTTAGAGCAGTGACGCTGGTAGACTGGACAGTCCAACAGAATATGGCAAACTGAAATTGGAAGTTGACAATACAGTGGTCCCTCGGTTTTCGTGCATCTCCAAACTCGAACATTTATGTAAGTGTATTTTCGTAAGTGCTGTTGCAAGTGTATTTTTGGGGGTCTGAAATAGACTAACCTACGTGACAATATTTCTTAAGGAAGTAAATTCGTTCGGTAATGGCACTTGAGCAGCATTCTGGAACGAATTTTTCGCGAAAACCGAGGGACCACTGTACAGAGTGGAACTGGGCACCTCTCCATGAGATACCCATGAGCGAGACGTGTGTGCCCAATACTGTGTAGCTTAACAATTTATGATGGTAGAAGACTGGTGAAACAGCGTTGGACTTATACATTCAATTCGTGAAGTGATGTTTGTCTCGAGTGTTTGTAATGACACCACAAACATTGTTCTGTACTTCCAGCAACCAGTTGACTCAACATCCGTAGGGAAGGAAACTATGGGATGACTGGTGACTAATTACACTGCCATGTCAACCTTATTCAGTGAATAAGAAATAAAGGAGTTGGAACAAATTAATAGGAACATCTTATTCTTTAACATTTTTTAGTTTCAATATATAGTTGGTCTTCCATTTGCAGCTAAAATAGCATCAATTCGTCGAAAAATTGAGTCAAAGCATTTGAACAGTATCTAGGGAAATTTTGAGCCATTACTCAAGCAAAACCTGCTGAAACTCTTCCAACTTGCAATTTCCAACTGACCTCAAAGATGCTCGAAAATATTTTGATTCGGTGATTGTGGAGGCCAATCCAAGTGTTCTCCTTCACTTTCATGTTATTCATACCAGTTTTAAACATCTCTAGCGGTGTGAACTGATGCAATATCGTTATTTAACAGTTCAATCAGAAGGTGTTATTTTGCTATATGAATCACAGAAGATGATTGGTGTTTGCACTGACAAAACTCTGGCCACTCTTATATCACGCCAACTAGCTTAAGAGAAGGAGTCCCTCAACTATTTTAATGCACTTCATCGCGTACTTCAGTAGGCTTCACCAGCAAAGACTTTCCTTACAACTTAAGGAATATCTGGTCATGAAAATTATATACCACAAAATATGACGTCTAGAATTCAGAATTGAACACGAACAGAACACGAGATTATTATTATAATCAAAAGAAGCGCTAAACCACAGGGGTCATACAGCGCCGCAGGGTAAAGTAGGATGCAGGAAGAATGGATTGTAAGAGGGAGAGGGATGATTAGTAGGGTATGGAGTGTAGCAGGGTAGTGGATAGTGCAAGGATAGAGTATAGCAAGAGATTGAGGTAGAAGGGACTGAGGGGAGTGCTAGAGGCATAAACTTCAGAGTTTGTGTAGTAAGTCAGTTGCTGTCAAAAAGTCAATGAGAGAGTCAGGATTAAAGGAGGGCCCATCGGCAAGAAGGGAAGGTAAAGAAAGGGCCGCAGAGCGAAGACGCCGTTGGAGGTAAATTCTGCGTGCTCGTTGATAGAGTGGGCAGTCCAACAGAATATGGCGAACAGACACGAACCTGACAATGCTCACAGAGAGGGACAGGAAGCCTCTCCATGAGATATCCGTGAGTAAGACGAGTGTGGCCGATGCGAAGACGGGAGAGTGTAGTCTCCCAACCTCGACATTGGTGACAAGAAGAAGACCGGAAACCTATACTCAGTTTAATACAATGAAGTTTGTTATTTAGCAGGTCAGACCAGCGTTGTTGCCAATGGGTGCGAAGGTGGGTAGCAATGACCGCAAAATAGTCCATGAAAGGAACACCTCTATATGAAACTGGAAGGTCATGTACTGCTGACCGCGCAGCAGTGTCTGCCTGTTCATTGCCCTGTACGTCAACATGACCAGGGACCCAACAAAAAACAATATCTTTGTGCTTGCTAGAGATACGGCGTAACTAAAGTTGGATACGAAGAACTAGGGGGTGAGGTGTATCAATTTTACGGATAGCCTGTAAAGCACTAAGGGAGTCTGAAACGACCACAAATGGTGACACAGGCATAGATGCAATACGGATAAGTGCCACAAGAATGGCATACAATTCAGCCGTAAATATGCTAGCCGAGGGTAATAGATGCCCTCGCACAACGCTGTCCGGAAATACTGCTGCGAATCTGACACCGTCAGATGACTTTGAACCATCGGTGTACACTGCGATGGCATGGGAATGAGAACAGAAGTGGTCTAGAAAAAAAGAGCGAGAAGCCGCCATAGGTAGTTGGGCTTTCGCGCAAGGCAGAGGAATAGAACAGACACAGACAGCAGGAACTTCCTAAGTGGGTAGGGGAAAGGGAGATGTCACATGAACATATAAAGGTGGTAGCTGAAGGGAAGACAAGAGTGAATGTAGACGAAGAGAAAAGGGATGAAGTAAACTGTGGTGACGAACAAATAACGAGCGTCTACTAACATCTGTGACAATCCTATACATGGAAGGATTACGGAGGTCATGAGAGCGAACATAATAGTGAAGGCAATGTGCATCACGACGATCGGACAAGGAAGGAATGTTCGCTTCTATATAGAGACTCTCAACCGGGGAAGAACGAAATGCACCAAGGCATAAACGCAATCCCTGGTGATGTATGGGATTAAGGCTGGAAAGAGTAGCAGGGAAGGCCACCAAATATATCTGATCACCATAATCGAGTTTCGATAAAATTAGGGCTGAGTGCAGGCGAAGGAGAGTTCTACGATCAGCCCCCATGAAAGATGTGCTAGGGTTTTAAGGAGGTTCAGCCGGCTATGACAAACCGCCTTCAGAGAGGTAATGTGAGGTTTCCAGGACAATCGACGGTCAAACAGGAGGCCGAGAAACCTGACCGTATCACGTTCTGGGATATGTGAGCCGTATAGGTACAATGGATGATCAGAGACCACTGAACGTCTAGTAAACGTAATTTGATGAGTTTTGCCACTAGAAAATTTAAACCCGTGAGTAGTGGCCCAATCGGAAACCCAGTTGATGGCATGCTGGAGGGAAACTGCAATGAGGTGACAATCAGCACCTGCACAAGCTATAGCAAAGTCATCTACATAAAGCGATGACCAAATATTGGATGGGAGAACAGATTATTTATAGCAAGGAGAAAGAGTGTTGTGCTCAGAACACATCCCAGGGGGACACCTTCAGCTTGGATAAACTCCGGGGAAAGCTCATTACTAACCCGGACATAGAAATGTCTTTCAGTTAAAAAGACCTTAAGAAAAAATGATAGATTGCCACGGAAGCCCAAGGAATGGGCCTGGGCCAACATATTATACCTCCAAGTTGTGTCATAAGCCTTCTCAAGGTCAAAAAGATGGCTAAGTCTGCCAGCGAGTTAAAGCTCCTTAGATTTTTCTTCCTTAGAGAAGAATCTATAATGTGCCTTTTACCCTTAAGAACTGGAGGCAACACTCTCTGCTTGCCGATCATCGGCAGCTGGGCAGACGGCATACATATTCGTATGCTACAGCATTTACATCAGTCTGCTCTTACTGTCCTCTTACACTCTTTAATCTTATATGGTCGCAAGGAGTTATTCCCCAGCTGTGGAAGTCTGCTATTTTCTCCTTTTCGAAAACCAGGTGCTACGGGACGTGATCCTCTCACTACCGTCCCATCGCTCTTACCAGTGCAGTTTGCAGGTGATGGAACGTCTAGTTAATAGACGTTTGATGTGGTATTTAGAGACTCACAATAGTCTCTCCCTAGTCAGTATGGTTTCCGTAAGGGCCGTTCTGCCATTGACCCTTGCTGCGCTTGGATACGTATATTCGTACCTTTGCGAATAACCATTCGGTTATCGCTATCTTTTTCGACCTTGAGAAGGCTTATGATACAATTTGGGAGATATAATATCTTGGCCCAGGCCCACTCCTTAGGCCTCCGAGGCAACTTACCATTCTTTCTTAAGGCTTTCTTAACTGACAGACATTTCCGGGTCCGGGTTCGTAATGAACTCTCCCGGAATTTGTCCAAGCTGAAGGTGTCCCCAGGGATGTGTTCTGAGCACAACACTTTTTCTGCTTGCTATAAATAATCTGGCATCTGTTCTCCCATCCAATATTTGGTCATCGCTCTATGTGGATGACTTTGCTATAGCTTGTGCAGGTGCTGACTGTCACCTCATTGCAGTTTCCTCCAGCATGCCATCAACCGGGTTTCTGATTGGGCCACCACTCACGGGTTTAAATTTTCTAGTGGCAAAACTCATCAAATTACGTTCACTAGACGTTCAGTGGTCTCTGATCATCCATTGTACCTATACGGCTCACGTATCCCAGAACGTGATACAGTCAGGTTTCTCGGCCTCCTGTTTGACCGCAGATTGTCCTGGAAACCTCACATTACCTCTCTGAAGGCGACTTGTCATAGCCGGCTGAACCTCCTTAAAACCCTCGCACATCTTTCATGGGGGGCTGATCGTAGAACTCTCCTTCGCCTACATTCAGCCCTAATTCTATCGAAACTCGATTATGGTGACCAGATATATTCGGCAGCCTCTCCTGCCACTCTTTCCAGCCTTAATCCCATCCATCACCAGGGATTACGCTTATGCCTTGGTGCTTTTCGTTCTTCCCCGGTTGAGATCCTCTATGTAGAAGCGAACATTCCATCCTTGTCCGATCGCCGCGATGCACATTGCATTTGCTATTATGTTCGCTCTCATGACCTCCGCAATCCTTCCATGTATAGGATTGTCACAGATGTTAGTAGACGCTCGTTATTTGTTCGTCGCCCCTGTTTACTTCGTCCCTTTTCTCTTCGTCTGCATACACTCTTGTCTTCCCTTCAGCTTCCGCCTTTATATGTTCATGTAGCTTCACCCTTTCCTCTACCCCCTTGGGAAGTTCCTGCTGTCCGTGTCTGTTCTATTCCTCTACCTTGCGCGAAAGCCCAACTGCCTACGGCGGCTTCTCGCTCTTTCTTTCTAGACCATTTCCGTTCTCATTCCCATGCCATCGCAGTATACACCGATGGTTCAAAGTCATCTGACGGCGTTGGATTCGCAGCAGTGTTTCCAGACAGCGTCGTACGAGGGCATCTATTACCCTCGGCTAGCATATTTACGGCTGAATTGTATGCCATTCTTGTGGCACTTATCCGTATTGCATCTAGGCCTGTATCACCATTTGTGGTCGTTTCAGACTCCCTTAGTGCTTTACAGGCTATCCGTAAAATTGATACACCTCACCCCCTAGTTCTTCGTATCCACCTTTGGTTACGCCGTATCTTTAGCAAGCATAAAGATATTGTCTTTTGTTGGGTCCCTGGTCATGTTGACGTACAGGGCAATGAACAGGCAGACACTGCTGCGCGGTCAGCAGTACATGACCTTCCAGTTTCATATAGAGGTGTTCCTTTACGGACTATTTTGCGGTCATTGCTACCCACCTTCGCACCCTTGGCAACAACGCTGGTCTGACCTGCTGAATAACAAACTTCATTCTATTAAACCGGTTATAGGTTTCGGCTCTTCTTGTCACCAATGTCGAGGTTGGGAGACTACACTCTCCCGTCTTTGCATCGGCCACACTCGTCTTACTCACGGGTATCTCATGGAGAGGCTCCTGCCCCTCTCTGTGAGCATTGTCAGGTTCCAGTGTCTGTTCGACATATCCTGTTGGACTGCCCACTCTATCAACGAGCACGCAGAATTTACCTCCAACGACGTCTTCGCTCTGCGGCCCTTTCTTTACCTTCCCTTCTTGCAGATGGACCCTCCTTTAATCCTGACTCTCTTGTTGACTTTTTGACAGAAACTGACTTACTACACAAACTCTGAAGATTATACCTCTAGCACCTCCCTCAGTCCCTCCTACCTCGATCTCTTGCTACCCTCCTCCCCTGCACTACCCACCGTCATCTAGCACTCCATACCCTACTAATCGTCCATCTCCCTCTTACACCTCACTCTCCCTGCATCCTACAATAACCTGCAGCGCTGTATAACCCCTGTGGTTTAGCGCTTCTATTTGATTATAATAATAATACACAAACTCTGAAGATTATACCTCTAGCACCTCCTCAGTCCCTTCTACCTCGATCTTTTGCTACCCTCCACCCTGCACTATCCACCGTCATCTAGCACTCCATACCCTACTAATCGTCCATCTCCCGCTTACAACCCACTCTCCCTGCATCCTACAATAACCTGCAGCGCTGTATAACCCCTGTGGTTTAGCGCTTCTATTTGATTATAATAATAATAATCTCCAGCCATACTTTTTATTGTTGAAGCATTTTATTAAGTTTGCTCTTGCCAACAATGTTATTGTCAATTTATATGTTAAGGTGATGTACTTGGACTATTTAATGGTGAGAAAGTTGACATTTTCCACCCATGTATGTTATTAATGTGATCTCACCTTATCTAACTTTAATACATTTCTCTATGTACTTATTTTAATGTAGAATTTTAATGTATTAAAAATTATTATGTAACTTATAGTGCTTTGTTTCTTTATCAATTTACCTCTATATTCTTTATTATTAATATTGTGACTTATTATTATTTGAACACAACGGCTCTCCCACCCAGGTAACGTGACCTGAAAAAGAAAAAATTCTTCTGCCATCACTTACTCCATTACTGTCTTGCTAAATAAGTGCTGTTACTGTAGCTGTATGCTACAAAGTTTCCCCACAGGATATCCTGCAGAAAGCCAGGATATCCTGGGGTCTTAAAGCCTTCTTTAAGGGCCAAGGTAAATGTTATATGAATCCCATGCAGAAACAGGCCACTCATGGCTATCCCAATCAAAACTGAAGCACTAAACCAGCATTTATTAAATCAATGGGTTGGTTATTAGAAGGATTCAGGCAAAATTCGTCGTCAGAATTTTTTATTATTAACACATAGGCCGTTTCCACCAAGGCAGGGTGGCCCAACTAAGAAAACTTTCATCATTCACTCTATCACTGTCTTGCCAGTGGCGACTTACACTACAGCAACAAAACTGCAACATTAACACCCCTCCTTCAGAGTTCCGGCACTGTACTTCCCATCTCCAGGAATCAAGTCCAGCCAGGCGGTTTCCTGAAACCCTTCATAAATGTTACCTTGCTTACACTCCAACAACACGTCAAGTATTAAAACCATTTGTCTCCATTCGCTCCTATCTAACACACTCACACAGCTTGCTAGAAGTCCAAGCCCTCCACACAAAACCTCCTTTACCTCAGCACTGGTGAACATCCCTCCAAGTGGATCGAAAAAACTGGAACCGACCTCCGCATGAATCAGATACATGATCTGTGGCAAGTAGGGCAACAGCAGCATTTCTCCACTCCATGGAATATTACCCCATTCCAAACTACCATCCCTCCATTTCCCCCCAAACTACTTCTTAAATCACAACCAAAGCTTTGCCTTGAAGCCAAACATGATGCCTTAAGCTGTATTGATAATTTAGCCAAACAGCACACTCTCTCAAATTATTTACGTTGATGGTTCTGTTCACCAATCCACTGGTGCAGCTGGTAGTGCTGCTGTTGTCATACAGAGTGATGGCTCTCTTAAAGAAATTGGAGCATGCATCAATAACTGGGCCTCTACCCTTCCAACAGAACTGTTTGCCATACTCCTTGCACTCAAATGTGTCCATGTATCTGAGGTTAACTCTCTAATTGTAACTGATTCTCTGTCATCCATAAATGCTCTCAACTCATCAAGTATAACTTGTAGCATGCTCGTGTCAGAAGCCAGGCACAGGTATGGTAGGATTCTGGATAGTAGAGTCAGAGTGCACATGCTGTGGATTCCATCTCACATTGGTCTTCAGATGCATGATAGAACTGATAAGTTTTATGCATTTCAAAGAGGGGATAGATTACAATCTTGGCTTGCCAGTTAGCAGTTTGAGAACAATAATACAAAAAGAACTTCAACTGAATTTTATTGACTTAAGACTCAGGGAGATTGACACCAGTCAGTCCATCTATCATCATTCTATCATGCAGGAGGAGCCACATGTCTATGGTGCATCCAACAAAATAAGCAGACTCTTGGATGTCACTACCGCCCGCCTCCGGCTGGGTTACAAGTATCTTTGGCAGGTTAAATCACCACCACCAGATGTAGACCAAACAAAATGTAAACTTTGCCAGTTGGATTATTGTCACACCCTGCGTCATTATGTACTGGAGTGCGATAAAATTAATGAGTTCAGAGACAACTCACTCAGAAATGTTCAAGATATGTCAAAGTATTTTATCCACAGTGGTATATTACAGACCATTCTGGAAAAATACCCTGACTTTGCTCCCTGTAAATAAAGCATTGCCATGTGTGTATGTGTCTGTGTGTGTATGTATATATGTGTATGTGTATGTATATACATGTATGTGTGTGTATATGTATGTGTATATGTATATGTGTGTGTGTGTGTGTGTGTGACCCAACAATTAAAATTTGCACCAATAACTCATTACAGTTGTGGCTGGGTGTAGACTAATAGATTGCTCATTGCTGTATAATTTGTTCATGATTGCAACCATGTACAGATGTAAGTAAATTTACTTACATGATTCATTACCTTGTAACTAGTGAATTCATTACCATTGTACCTTGCTCAGCTATCAAACTTTGAGGTCCAGTCCCTGGACCCATTATGTACCTCTGTAATCTTTTGACTACCGCCCACAGGATGGGTATGGGGTGCATAATAAAGATATCAAACTAAACCCTCTATCTCCAACCTTTTCTAGGCCAACCCCTACCCCACCTTCCCCCCACTACAGATTTATACACTCAAAGTCATACTATTTTCCATCCTCTCTATATGTCCAAAAAATCTCAATAACCCCCTACTCAGCCCTCTGGATAATAGTTTTGGTAATCCTACACCTCCTCCTAATCTCCAAACTATGGATTCTCTATATTATATTCACACCACATATTGCCCTCAGACATGCAACATTCACAACCCATGTCTCACACCCATACAAAAGTGTTGGTATAATTATACTCTCATACATTCCCCTCTTTGCTTTCATGTATGAAGTTCTCTGTCTCCACAAGCTCCTCAGCGCACCACTCACCTTTTTCTCCTCGTTAATTCTATGATTCACCTCATCCTTCATAGACCCATCTGCTGACACATCTACTCCCAAATATCTGAACCATTCACCTCCTCCATACTCTTTTCCTCCAATCTGATATCCAATCTTCCGTTATCTAATTTTTTTGTTATCCTCATCACCTTTCCTATATTCACTTTTAATTTTCTTTTGCATGGCCTACCAAACTCATCCACCAACCTCTGCAACTTATCTTTAGAATCCCCCAGAAGCACAGTGTCATCAGCAAAGAGCAACTGTGACAACTCCCACTTTGTGTTAGATTCTTTATCTTTTAACCCCACACCTCTTGCCAACACTCGAGCATTCACTTCTCTTACAACTCCATCTATAAATATATTAAACAACTATGGTGACATCACACATCCCTGTCTAAGGCCTACTTTTCTTGAGCCTCACTATCCTTGTAAAAACTTTTCACCACTTTCAATAACCTACCTCCTATTCCATACATTTGCAACATCTGCCACATTGCCCCCCCTAACCAAATCCATAAATGCCACAAACACCTCTTTACCCTTATCTAAATATTGTTCACTTATATGTTTCACTGCAAACACTTGGTCTACACACCCCCTACCCTTCCTAAAGCCTCCTTGTTCATCTGCTATCCTGCTCTCCATCTTATTCTTAATTCTTTCAATAATAACTCTACCATACACTTTACTAGGTATACTCAAGCGACTAATTCCACTATAATTTTTACACTTTTGTCCCCTTTGCCTTTATACAAAGGAACTATGCATGCTCTCTGCCAATCCCTAGGTATCTTACTCTCATCCATACATTTATTAAATAAAAACACTAACCACTCTAAAGCTATATCCCCACCTGCCTTTAACATTTCTATCTTTATCCAATCAATCCCAGCTGCTTTACCCCCTTTTATTCTACTCACTGCCTCACGAACTTCCCCACACTCACAACTGGTTCTTCCTCACAGCTTCCTATCTTCATAAACATTTAACAATTCCTCAAAATATTCCATCCATCTTCCCAATACCTCTAACTCTCCATTTAATAACTCTCCTCTCCTATTTTTAACTGACAACCCCATTCTTTCCCTAGACTTTCTCAACTTATTAATCTCACTCGAAAACTTTTTCTTATTTTCAACAAAAATTTGTTGACAGCATCTCACCCACCATCTCATTTGCTCTCTTTTTACACTGCTTTACCACTCTCTTAACTTCTCTTTTTCTCTCCATATACTCTTCCCTCCTTGCATCACTTCTACTTTGTAAAAACCTCTCATATGCTAACTTTTTCTCTCTTACTACTCTCTTTACATCATCATTTCACTAATCGTTCTTCTTCCCTCCCGCACCTACTTTCCTATAACCACAATTTTCTGCTGAACACTAACACTATTCTTAACCCTTTCAGAGTCCGTGCCGTAGTTCTACAGCTTTGAGTTATGTGTCCAAACCGTAGTTCTATGTCATGAGCTCAGCTCACTAAGGTAAGCTTTGAGCGGTAAATTTGGGCCTAGATATGAGAGAATAGATCCATGTGGTAAGTGTGCACCACATAAAACAAATCCTGCAGCACACAGTGCATGAGAGAAAACTGAAACCATAATTTTTATTAAAACAGCGAATTTGCAGTGTTTTTCGTATACTTTTTATAGATGTACCATGGACAACCCCCGTTTACGATATTTTTTCGTTCAAGAATGCTGTTCAATATTACGAACGAATTTATTCCCATAAGGAATAATGTGAATTAGAGTAGTCCTTTAGAACCCAAAACTACACTTACAAAAGCACGCACAAAAATAAACTTATATAAAAGGGCGAGTTTGGAGACCATCGTAAACCGGGGTCCACTGTATTTGTGATTTCTTTGTCTCATTTGATAGAATTGAAGATATATTACAGATACAGAGATTGTTTTGATTGGTTTTAGTAATGGAAATGGCTTGAAACTGAGCTCAAAGTAGCAGAAATGTTCAATTTTGCCGATGTTCAAGAGTAAACAAATGACCTCACATGTCTAATACGGCCAGCTGGTGGGTCTAATATACATTCACAAATGTGGTGATATTATTTGTACAATTATTACAATATTGCATAACAGTAAATCTTCCATTTTTGGTTTGAATAAAAATTCATTATGTGAATAAAAATCAAAATGGAATTCATTTGTAAAGACTGAAAACGTAACTAATGAACAGAGGAAATGTTAGTTTA
Source organism: Cherax destructor (assembly GCA_009830355.1). Lineage (NCBI taxonomy): Eukaryota > Metazoa > Arthropoda > Malacostraca > Decapoda > Parastacidae > Cherax > Cherax destructor. Next base: position 44,430 of record WNWK01015194.1, read on the forward strand.
GTGCCAGGAATGCCTGCATTGTTTATTCTGCACCCTATTTTGAAATTGGAATATTTTGAACTTTGAGTTAAATTGGCTAAATTACCAATTTCCAATCACTTTATTTTGTAGTTGAAACAGTTGACTGGGCGATTTCTTGTTCTCAATCGATAGAATAGAAGTAATACTAGTGAAGTATTTAAGAATTTGGTCGACTGGAATAATGTAATTGGCCTAAAATGGGAGTCAAAATTGGCAAAATCGCCGATGTGTAAAATATCACTGACACATCAAAATTTGCGAGCATAATTTCGTCAATTTTCAATCAAATTTCGTACTTTTTGTTTTATTACCTTCAGAAGGAGATTCTCTACCATTTCATAAGAAAAATAAATAAGTTTTTTTTTTTTAAATTCTTGGACACTGGCACACCTATTCCAACAATGGCCTTGACCCTGAAAGGGTTAAACTTACCCCATAACTCTCACTAGCCTATCTGTCCTCCAACAGTTGTTTATATCTTACCCTAACTGCCTTCTCCTTTAGTTTATAAATCTTCACTTCTCTCTTACTTGCTGTTTCAATTATCCTTGTATCTCATCTACCTGTTACTCTCACTGTAGCTACAACTAAAAAGTGATCTGATATATCTGTGGCCCTCTATAAACATGTTCATCCTGAAGTCTACCCAACAGTCTTTTATCTACCAATATGTAGTCCAACAAACTACTGTCATTTTGCCCTACATCATATCTTGTATACTTATTTATCCTCTTTCTTAAAATATGTGTTACCTATAACCAAACACCTTTCTGTACAAAGTTCAATCAAATGCTCCCCATTATCATTTACACCTGGCACCCCAAACTTACTACACACCCTCTCTAAATGCTTCTCCTACTTTAGCATTTAGGTCCCCTACCACGATTACTCTATCACTTGGCTCAAAAGTTCCTAAACACTCACTTAACATCTCCCAAAATCTTCTCTCTCTACACTCCTTTCTTCTCCAGAATAAAATATACATTTATTATTTAGACTACAGGAGGCCCTCCACATTCGCGAGAGTTAGGGTATCAGGAACCTTGCAAATCTTGGAAATTTGCGAATGTTCGTTGCACAAATATGAGGTAGATAAATATGATAATAGCATTTACTAAGCCTAACAATACTGCTTCCTTAACCTATTGAACCACGAACAATCATAAAACACATGAAAATGTCGTAAAACATCGTAAATATTCGAACATTAGCGAATGCGAATGTTTGAAGCTCGTGAAAGTGGAACTCAGGGAAGTGGAGGGCTAGCTGTATATACACACACTAGATAAAAAATTCTCTTAGCATTTACACCTAAATAAGGTACATAGGAAGCCAGCAGGTGGGAGAGTCCTAGCAAACCCAATGCAAACATGTACGTATGGGGGTGGTGGTACACAGTGGACACCAGGCCATACCCCACTCTACTCTCTGGCCGCCCCATTTCTTCCCAAAATCACCAGTCCCCGCACAGCTAACAGAACCCTGACCACATCAGTGCTCCAGTGAGCCTACTGGTAAGCACTAAAGTAGCCTATAGCATGAGTTTCCTAAACAAAAGGAGTACAAATCTTTGCTCAAAAACATGGCGACTGGACCGCATCTTCCACCATGCTGCATCTCCATGTGGCTACCCACACACTCTCTGTTTCTTCTTTGGGTTTATCTGGGCCACTGACAGCATAAGCCATATCGAGCCCAACTTCTTGATGGTACGAGGAAGATTTGTTGCCCAAGGCTGGGCGATGAAAGAAAAGGAACAAAAGTTCCTTTGTAATAGAGATAGAAACTTGAAAGTTTCCGATTAGATCTGGTGGCCCCTTTGCCAAGCTCCAGCAAAGCAGGACCCCACCTGAGTACAGTAACTGGCTTCCCACCAAAGACTGTTAATAATTATCCGCAGAGCGGAAAAATGGAGCTGGCTAAAAGAAAGCCGATGAACAGGTGCCCCTCCTGTAGAGTGCCCGGCAGGCAAAATAGAACTGAAGAAATTTGTCACTGATACCCGATGAAGGCTGGGCAGAAGTCTCACAACTCTCACCTATGCTCCTAGACGCTATCCAATCACATTTGGAAAATAAATCCCTGCAGGAATTCATGACATTTCCTAGTTTAAACTACTTTACAATACCCACAGTATTAATTATATAAAACTGTGGTTAATAATTACAACATAGTTTATAAAATTATGGCACACTTTTCCTTGCATATTTCCATGCAATGCACAACCTACATAACACTGGTCACAGACCGAGCCATTGGGGACTTTGACCCTGAAACCCTCTCCAGGTATTCCGCTCCTTCAGAGTGCAGGGACTGTACATCCCAGCTCCAGGACTCAAGTCCAGCTAACTTATTTCCCTGAATCTCTTCATAAATGTTACCTTGTTCACACTCCAACAGCATATCAAGTCATAAAAACCACTTGCTTCCATTCACTTTTAACCTGCTCAAACACGATTGCTGGAAGTCCAAGCCCCTACCCTGACTCCACCACTCAACAAACCCCTCCTCAGCCTTCTAGAAAATGATTTAGTAATCCCACACCTAATCTTCAAGCTACGAAGGCAGACATGAGACAGGAACACACCCACCAATGGGGAACACAGTCACAAAAAAACCCGGCAAACGGAAACCAGGCCTATGTGAATATTATGCACTTGGTATCTGCAGGCATGGAAAATCTGGGAAATCAGATGGGACATGCAATTATGATCACCCCAGAAAATGCCGTGCCCATATGAAAACAGGTAAATGCAACCTCCCGTCCTGTGTTTTTCCACCCTGAAATGTGCCACACATCAATTCAGGAAAGACAGTGATATAACTTATGTTGCCAGGCATACCACCTAAAGGGTACGAGGCGACACAGAACATCCAGACCATGGCAAAATCTGGGTAGCACAGCCACTCCGGAGAGAGAGGGTTTTTAGTGCCAGGAAGGAAAAAGCTGGCAGGAAAGGACAAAAATTGTACACCAACTGCAATCATTTCTGGAGTGGAATCACAGCCAGTGGCCTCCACTCCATTGCAACAGATATTAGAGTCAGGAAAAAGACCCACACCACCAATACCACCCAAACCAACTACATTCATCTTTGCTAATATACAGGGTCCAAAGCCAGCAACAAACAACAAGGTACCTTACATTCGTGGACTGCTTACAGAGTCAAATGCTATGTTCGGCTTTCACAGAGACTCACATAAGAGATCACTTGGCAATGAAATATGGATCCCGGGGTACAACCTATACAGGTGTGACAGAGTGAACAGGCAAAAAGGGGGTTGCCGTATATCACAGAGTCACTTATATGTTCAGAACTACTAAATGCCTCAAATGATGTAGTTGAAGTATTAGCAATAAAGGTCGAGAATCAAAACCTGGTCATCGTGGTTGTCTACAAGCCCCCCGGGTGCAACTCCCAAAATTCCAGGAACAGCTTCTGAAAATTAAACCCCTGTCTGGGAAAAACTTCCAGCTCCGCCCCCCAAAATCTTGCTACTGGGGGGTTTCAACCCCAGGCACCTAAATGGAGGAACAGCAACAATGAAGAGCAGAGATAACACTAGGGGGCAGCTCGATGAAAATTCACACATGCATGAACTTTTAAATCTCTGCACCAAGTTCAACTTTTAAAACCCGCAAATAGTGGAGCCCACAAGATTAGAGAATACGCTGGACCTCATCTTCACCAACAATGATGATCCCGATAGAAATTTCATCATATCAAAAAAAATATACTCAGATCACAACATAATAGAGGTCCAGACATGATTGGGGGGGCCCCAGATCAACAAAATGTGATCAGCCACGAGGGAGCTTTCTCCAAATTCAACTTCAATAACAAAACATAAGGTGGGACCAATTAAAAACCCAAATCCTAAAAAGATATAAACTGGGAAGATTGCCTAAGCATCAAGGATCCAACCTATGTTTAGAACAAATTAACTCTGTGGTACTCGAGGTTTGCTCAAGGCAAATTCCCTTAAGGAAAAGGAGGAGAAGATCAAACTAGAAAGAGAGAGGCGCTCCTATACAGGCGAAGGCCAAAAAATAACGGGGGGTACAGGAGGCCAAATCTCTGAAATACGTAGGAGACACTAGTCAGAGAAATAGCAAACATTGAATTAAAACTAAAGGAATCTTACAGGAATCAAGACACGGGGAAAAACTAAAACCATAAATGAAATTGAAAGAAACCCAAAGATTTCTTTTCCTATGCAAAAATCAAAGTC
>WNWK01015195.1:0-48681 GCA_009830355.1 Cherax destructor
TCAGGATTTACTTTATATGGTGCACACTTACCACATAGATGCATTCTCTCATATCTAGGCCCAAATTTGCCAATCACAGCTTATCTGAGTGAGCTGAGCTCATGGCGTAGATCTACGGTTTGGACCCTGTGGACAATGCGTAGATCTACGGCTTGGACCCTGAAAGGGTTAAGGACTTCAAAGCACACAAAGATATAAAGGATATAGGGACATGCTATATACTTTTAAGGAATATGTCCATTTTATAGTTTAAATATTTGTTAAAAAATAGTTATGACTGATTACATTTTAACTAAAAGCGCTTATTCAACATCCAAACAAGATCCATCAAAATAATAATAGCTTTACTAGAAGCATATATGGAAAAAAATTAGAAATGTAAAGGGCATTAAAAATTTTCTTTATATATATAAAATTTAGGAGCTGATTCACACCCATTTATTTTTTAGCCAAGAGTGCACATAGCCCTTACTTGGAACACATACTGCTAGCTATTTATCTGGGCCCTAAGAGGAACATGCTGCACACAGCAACAAGCTCAACATATTCACATTGTTACCAATAAAATTATGCTTTTTCAATAGTTTTTTTTTGTCTTTGGTGACATAAACCAGTACTAGAGTAATGGGTTTGACTAATAAACCCACCATTTCTTGGTTAAAGCTTAAATATTTCAGCCTAATTAAGCAGTCCTAAAGTAAACATTGTACAATTCAAGCAATAAGCATACATATGCTAAAAATATCACAGTGCAGTGGCATTTACCCAGCAAATGCATGGCTATGCAAATACTAATTCCAAACCCTGTATGCATACACATCAATATACATGTGGAAAATATCTGAGTACATCCTGTATCACTGGGCATGTACAATGCAGATCAATAATGTGAGTATAAACAAGAAATTGCTCTATTTGTTTGTTCCTTGACTAAATAAGGTAACTGACACAATGCTATAGTTCAACTAAATGGTATAAAAAAAGTTTGTGCACTTGCAAGAATGTTCACATAACTTTTGCTCACCTCATAACTATACAGAAAGTAATCAGTAAATTAAAATAATGCTTATGATAGAGAGTTTTGGGTACAATGCCTAACAGCAAACAAGAGAAGCCATAAAAAACAGTATTACAACACCTGCATCTACACATTTATACATCCCTCTAAACAGTCAAGTATATACAAACTCTTGGCAGGATTATTTTTCACTCGTATAAAACATGGAGAAAATTGCAGCAGATATACCTTCTGAGGTTACAAATGGGTGAATAATTAAAAAAGAAAAAGATACAAACTATTCTCAAGAATCATCATACCCTCAATGTTGACAAAGTTATAAATGCATGATTGTTACGGTCATGTGGGCATGATATCAAAGCAAACTAGAGTTGCTAAAGAAGACAGGTCAAGCATTATGAAGAAAGAAATGGAAAAGCAAGAAACAAATGCTTTGTATAGGGGACAGGTCAGGATTATGAAAGAAGGAAACAAGCAAAAAACAATGGGCTAGTAAAGAGAATAGGTGTACAGTGGTCCCTCGGGGGTCTGAAATAGACTAACCTACGTGACATTATTTCTTAAGGAAGTAAATTCGTTCGGTAATGGCACTTGAGCAGCATTCTGGAACGAATTTTCAGCGAAAACCGAGGGACCACTGTATTATGGAGAGGTAAATACAAAGCAATGGGGTGGGAACGGCAGTTTTTGATAATGATCAGTAATGTGGAAAATAGGAACTGAGAAGTGACAGATCCTATGAAAGTGATAATTACATGATGAATAATGCAGCAAGTAATATACTGAATACAGGCCATCATTAAGCAACACTGAAATATAGGGTAGAGTTATTGAAAGAATTAAGTGTAAGATGGAGAGAAGCGCAGATGGACAAGGAGGCTTTAGAAAGGAGATGTGTACAATATTTAGATAAATGTAGGGAAGTTTTCGTTGCTTTCATGGATTTAGAAAAGGCATATGATAGGGTGAATAAAGGAGCAATGTGGCAGATGTTGCAAGTGGTAGGTTACTGAATACTGTTTTTCTGAGGATAGCAAGGATTGTAAAAAAGTGAATGCTAAGGTGTTGGGAAGAGGTGTGGAATTAAAATACTGTATGCAGAATCTAATACAAATTGGAAGTTGTCACAGTTGCTTTTGCTGATGACACTGCTTTTGGGACATTCTGAAGAGAAGTTACAAATGTTGGTGGACAAATCTGGGAAAGTATGTAAAAGAAAATTAAAAGTGAATGTAGGAAAGAGCAAGATGATGAGGGTAACAAAAATTTAGGTAATGAAAGATTGGATATCAGATTGGAGAAAGTATGGAGGAAGTGAATGTATTCAGATATTTGTGAATGGCCTTGTCACCGAATGGGTATATGAAAGATGAGGAGACCCATAGAAATGATAAGGAAAGTAAGTGGGTGGTACATTGAGGCATCTGTGGAGACAAAGAATATTATCCATGGAGGCAAAAAAAGGGACTGTATGAGAGTATAGTGATACCAACGCTCTTATATGGGTGTGAAGAATGGGTTCTGAATGGTGCAGCAAGGAGGAGGCTGCAGACAGTGATGATGTCCTGTCAAAGGGCAATGTGTGGCATAAATATTATGTAAGGAATTAGTAGTGTGGAAATTAATAGGTGTGGAGTTACTAAAAGTGTTATTCAGAAAGCTGAAGAGGGGTTGTTGAGGCAGTTTGGTGATGTGAGGAGGTGTATAAATCTGTAATGGAGGGAAGGAGGTAAAAGAGCTCGTGTGTGAAAGGGGCTCGGACATACAGGAGGCATGTGTAAGCTTGTTAGATAAGCAAATTGAGATAAAATGGTTTCTGGGACTTTTCGAGCTGTTGGAGTGTGAGAAGGATAATATTTTGTGAAGGGATTCAGGGAAACTAGTCAGCCGGACTTGAGTCCTGGAGGTGGGAAGTACAATGCCTCCACTTTCAGGGAGGGCTTTGGGATATTTGTTGTTTGGAGTGACATCTGAACTCTCATATCTGAGCGCCTCTGGAAAGACAGTGATTATGTATGAATGATGGTGAAAGTATTGAATGATGATGAAAGTTTTTTTTCTTTCTTTTTGGGTCACCCTGCCTCAGTGGAAAATGGCTGATGTGTTAAAATATATACAGTGGACCCCCGGTGTTCGTCCATTTTTCGTAACAGAATGCTGTTCAAGTGCCATTAACAACTGAATTTATTTCCTTAAGAAATAATGTAAAGTATAGACTAGTCCTTTTAGACCCCCAAAACTACACTTATAAAAGCATTTAAAAAAATACACTTACATAAAAGGGAGTGTTTTGAGCAGGACGAACACCGGGGTCCACTGTGGTGTGTGTGTGTGTGTATATATATATATATATATGTGTGTATGTATATATATATATATATATATATATATATATATATATATATATATATATATATATATATATATATATATATATATATATATATATATATATATATAATATATAATATATAATATATAATATATAATATATATTATAGTGGACCCCTGAGTTTCGGTCACCTCGGAAATCGAACAATTATGTAAGTGTAATATTATAAGTGGTTTTGTAAGTGTATTTTTGGGGGGTCTGAAATGGACTAACCTACTTGACATTATTCCTTAAGGGAGTAAATTAGTTCGGTAATGGCACTTGAGCAGCCTTCTGGAATGAATTATGACCGAAATTCGGGGATCCACTGTACATATATATGAATTAATACACATGTAAAAAAGGAGCAGAGTACATAAGAGTGGGGTGAGGCATATTAAGACCGATACATTCCATGCAAACTTCCCAAAGTCAATGAGAGGTTATTTTCAGAATTTAGTTTGAAATGACAGTTTGTCAAGTTAAGGTCATTGCACATCTGTCAAAAATAAATATGTACTTATCTTAACATGTAGGATTCAAACATCTAGCTTAAGTTCTTGTCAACTTTTCCTAAGTTTGTCCCCGTGAAACTGTTAACTTTTGTCTATAAAACTATGGCAAGACTAGATATTATAGATTATCTATAAAATTCACTTGAAAAAATAATTTGCATCACTGTTACATTCCATGTGAATGGATAAAAATTAGCGATAGTGATATACTGTATAACAAGTGTAAGTAACTATCATAAATAATTATAATTTGTATTATATATAAAATATACATATATTTTACATAATTATTTTTTGACAAATTAACAATATTAAATTAAAAAATAAAAATTTGTAAACCAAATGCACATAAATTATCACAAAACTCTCACATTAAATTACGAGGATTAACGGTTTAAAACACACACATACACTATACACAAATTCAAGAATTGTATTCAAATATGCATGCTAGGATACACACACAAAACATGTACACACACACTTGAGCACATGCACAGAATACAACTGTACTTGTTGCATGCACAGTGTGTGTGTGTGTGTGTGTATGTACTATGTATATGTATGTGTATGTACTATGTAGTATATGTGTATGTACTATGTAGTATATATATATGTACTATGTATATGTATTATGTATATGTATATGTATGTACTATGTATATGTATGAATTGATGTATATGTATGTGTGTATGTATATATGTATGTATGGATATATGTATGGATATATGTATGTATGGATATATGTATGGATATATGTATGTATGGATATATGTATGGATATATGTATGGATATATGTATGGATATATGTATGGATATATGTATGTATGGATATATGTATGGATACATGTATGTATGGATACATGTATGTATGGATATATGTATGTATGGATATATGTACGTATGGATATATGTATGGATATATGTATGTATGGATATATGTATGTATGGATATATGTATGTATGGATATATGTATGGATATACATATGTATGTATGTATGGATATATGTATGTATGGATATATGTATGTATATGTCATGCCAAATAAGTAAAACTGGCCAATTAGCAAGAACTCATTTAATATTAAGTTCTTTCTAAAATTTTCTTTTATACATTTAACCTTTTGAGGGTTCAGACCCCTGATCTGAAACTTGTCCACCGGGTCCAAGAATTAAAAAAAAAAAAAATTGTTAGTTTTTCTTATGAAATGGTAGAGAATCTTTTTCTGAAGGTAATATAACAAAAAGTACAAAATTTGATGGAAAATTGACAGAATTACCCTCTTGTGAATTTTGCTTCGTCAGCAATATTTGCGCATCGGCGATTTTGCCCACTTTGATGCCCATTTTAGGCCAATTACGATTTGATTTGATTTGATTCCAGTCGGCAAAATTCTTTGTTATTTCGCTAGTATTACTTCTGCTTTTTCGATTGAGCACAAGAAATCGCCCAATCAACTATGTACAGTGGACCCCCAGTTAACGACAATAATTCGTTCCAGAATGCTGTTCAAGTGCCGTTACCGAACGAATTTATTAACATAAGAAATAATGTAAATTAGATTAGTCGTTTTGGACCCCCAAACATACACTTACAAAAGCACTTACAAAAATACACTTACATAATTGTTAGTGTTTGGAGCAGGCCGTTAACTGGGGGTCCACTGTATTTCAACTACCCAATAAAGTGATCCAAAATCGATAATTTGACCAATTTCACACAAAGTTCAAAATATTCCAATTTCAAAATAGGGTCCAGAATAAACAATGCAGGCATTCCTGGCACTAAAATAACATTTCCTCTGTTTATTAGTTACGTTTCCAGGCTTTACAAATGAATTCCACTTTGATTTTTTATTCACAATGAATTTTTATTCACACCATAAAATAGAAGATTTACTGTTATGCAATGTTGTAATAATTGTATAAATAATATCAGTGCATTCGTGAACGCACATTAGAACCTCCAGCTGACTTGTATTGGACGTGAGAAGTGATTTGTTTACCCTTGATCAACAAAAATTTAACATTTCTGCTACTTTGAGCTCAGTTTCAAGCCATTTTCAGTACTAAAACCAATCAAAATCATCTCTATTTCTGTAATATAGTATCTTCAATTCTGTCAAATGAGATCAAGAAACCGCAAATACGGTGGATCCTCGGTTTTCGTACACCTCTCAACTCGAACAATTATGTAAGTGTATTTTTGTAAGTGCTTTTGTAAGTGTATTTTTTGGGGTCTCAAACGACTAATCTAATTTACATTCGTCCTTATGGGAACAAATTCGTTCGGTAACAGCACTCGAACAGCATTCTGGAAAGAATTATCGACGAAAACCGAGGGTCCACTGTAAACTGTAAAAAAACATACAAAAATACATGGCAAAGTCGTTTTAATCCAAAAACCCGGTCACAGTTTTTTTTTCTCATTATGCACTGCATACTGAAGGATGTGTTTTATATGGTGCACACTTACCACAGATGCATTCTCTCATATCTAGGCCCAAATTTACCACTCACAGCTTATCTTAGTGAGCTGAGCTCATGGCGTAGAACTACGGCTTGAACCCAGGCTTCAAGCCGTAGAACTACGGGACAGACCCTCAAAGGGTTAAAGATATATTTTTTCATTTAATATAAAAATTAATGATATTGTACCAAAAGAACCTTAGGAAACTTACCTAACCTTATTATAAGAAGCACAATTTAATTTAGCCTAATCCAACTAAATATATTTTAGATAAGTTTACAATAATTTAATAATAAATAAACACAATGAAATATATTTTTTTCGTTAGGTTCAGAATGATTTTTAAAAAATTATTGCATACACAAATTTTTGCTTGCCTTATTCGGCAAGAAGAGCGTTGCTATTTAAGCCAAAATTGCAAGTTTTACCTATTCGGCACGACATTATACAGTAGACCCCTGACTATCGGCCGACTCGAGTTTCGATCACTTTTTTCAGCCCAATTTTTGCCAGACTATTGGCCCGCGTACCAGACCTGTCCGTGCTTGCGCACCTCCCCGTGCAGGCATCGTGAGCCAGTCAAGCTTTGTTTACCATTGAGTGAACATTACATTCCACTATAAATTCATTGTGTTTAGTGCTTGTTTATTGATTGTGACTGTGAAATAAGCCACCATGGGCCCAAAGAAACTTCATAGTGGCAGCTCTTTGGTAAAGAAAGTGACAAACACGATAGAATTGAAGAAAGAAATTGTAGCAAAGTACCAAAGTGGAGGAGGAAGAGGGAGGGAAGAATGTGTTTTCTTCAGTGATTCACTGATTCTATGATATGTACGATATTAAAGCAGCACGAGTCGATAATGCTATAGCACCAACCAGCGATAAAGTGTAGCATTAACAGTGTAGCAAGTAAGTTAAGCGATAGAAAAATGACGACACAAAACTTAACTTCATTGTTGTTTGAGGTAGTAATATAGGGGCACTGAGACCAAGCCACAGTCTGCCACCATCTCTTGCAAGGCAAGTGTAAATATTTCTTATTTATAAAGTGTAAATATTTCTTATTTATTAATTACGTACATTGTTTCAGTATGAATTAGTGGTGGTGGCCTGCTGCCTCCACCACCAGCAGTATATGTACGGCTTATGGTCAGTGGCCCTTATAAACCCAACAACAATAACACTATCGCCAGTTCCCTCATACATAATGACATAGTATTTTATTCATTCTAGAGTATATATCATGCTTCTATGTTATTAATATTGTTTATTATGTCATATTAGATGAATTGTGATAGATAAATAGGCCGTAGAGTTTATATTAGTGTTGTATTGAAGGGCTATCTTGTCCTGCCTCCAAACAAACTCTCCTGCCTCTCATATGCCAACAAGAGTCTTCAATAAAGGTAAAACTGATTCAAATGTTCATTTATCCATTAAAATTAGTGCTTTACAGTATATTTATTTCTCATTGTTTTCTGTATGTAAAACTATTGTATTTATTCTTTAAAAAAATGAATTTTTGGTGAATATTTTTTGGGTGGATTATTATTATAATCAAAAGAAGCACTAAACCACAAGGGTTATAAAGCACGGCAGGGCAGGACAGGATGCAGGGAGAATATATTTTAAGCGGTAGATGGATGATTAGTAGGGTATGGAGTGCAGCAGGACAGTGGATAGTGCTGGGATAGAGGGTAGCAAGACATTGAGGTAGAAGGGACTGAGGGAGGTGCTAGAGGTATAATCTTCAGAGTTTGTGTAGTAAGTCAGTTTCTGTCAAAAAGTCAACGAGAGAGTCAGGATTAAAGGAGGGTCCATCAGCAAGAAGGGAAGGTAAAGAAAGGGCCGCAGAGCGAAGACGCCGTTGGAGGTAAATTCTGCGTGCTCATTGATAAAGTGGACAGTCCAACAGAATATGTCGAACAGACACTGGAACCTGACAATGCTCACAGAGAGGGGCAGGGAGCCTGTCCATGAGATACCTGTGAGTAAGACGAGTGTGGCCCCAACCTCGACATTGGTGACAAGAAGAAGGCCAGAAACCTATCCTCGGTTTAACAAGAACCTCAACGGAATGGGATGGACCATGGTACCCTTCCCACTACCTAGGAACTAGAATGCCTGTGGAGGGAATCTCCCAGGGTAAAAATGGGAAGGAAATAAGGGAGGAATGAGGAGGAGGAGGAGGAGGAGGAAAGGGAAAAAGGGAGGATGGGGAAAATGGGAAAAGGGAGGGGGGATTGGGGGGTAATTAAGTTCGGTCTGAGGAAGAAGACCAAGAGGTCCAATTCCTCAGACCAATAGCCTCTTTACCACGACAAGGAGCCCCCTTAAAGAGGGGTGGTAATGAATAAACCAGAAATGGGCATTATCTGGAATAGATAATGCCCAAGGAGAGAGATACAAAGAACAGATTGTATACCACTTATTCAAGTGGATGTGGGTTGCAGTGTAATGCAGCGAAGTATGTACAAAGATCTGATGGTATGGTATATGTACTGGTGCATACAAGAAGTGCACTTTCATTAAAGATTCCATCGGGAAAAGGATCCGATGAATATAATAAAACATAGCCCGAGACGGGATGGATAACAGCAAAGCATAATTTGGGTTCTTGTAAACAGACACAAACAGGTAAAAGAGAGAGTAATACACGAAGCTCACCCCAGTTTCCCGAGGCCTCAGATATTCCACTGTAAATAAGCCATGATTTGTGAAGAGAAGGATACAGGAAATACTATGAAATACTGGGTATCTACAGAATAGAATGTTTAGTAAAGTCCACATGTGGAGGTAGCAAAAAACGAGTAAGCAGCGAAGGATTTGAATGCTGCAAAGAGAGTTGTGCAGATGGAGTAGAAGAGTGAAGAGTAGCGATGGGAGGTGGATCAGTGTTCATCAATGGTTTAGTCTCCTCAATATATTTGGAGATAGCTTCAAGTGTTTCAGAGGACAAGGATGTTGTATGTGGGAAGACTGTGGAGATAGAAGGGGAAGGGTGAGTAAAGATCAGGATGGCGATAGAAGTTACTGAAGTAGGGGGGAACGAAAGGTTAGTTAACTTTGGAAGAAGCTTGAGAGGCGACAGGAGAGGAAGAAACCTGGGAGGGGACAGAAAAGGAAGAAGCTTGGGAGGAGAAGAGAGGAAGGGACTGTACGAGGGGAAGGATGAACCTCCACACTCGTAACAGAGATAGTAAGAAGTAAAGAACCAGGTACAGAGACTTGAAAGGAAAGAGATTTACACTTTGGGGATTTTTTGAACTTTGGAGAAGTAGAGGGGCGAGGGGGAGGAGCTGTTGTGCGAGGTCTTGCAGACAAAGAAACTCGCGAGTGAGAAGATAAGGATTTGAGAACAGTATGAGGTGACGAGGTAGGGACCTCGGAGTCCAGGACTGCAAAAGAGTTAGATACAGAGGTGACTGTGGAAGGTGTGACCACAGGGGAGAGTGCGGAAGTTGGGACCCCAGAGGTTGAGGGTCTCTTAGTAACTCAAGAATAAGAAATATTGAGAAGTCTCCCCCTGGAGGCATAGATGAGAAACTGCCATGGCGTGAAGCCTTCTATCTCTTTGAGACAATGGATTTCTCGTTCATTTAAGTAAACCTGGCAACGATGAGAATAAGATGGATGAGCTTCATTACAATTAAGGCAAGAGGGAGGTAGACTACAAGATGTATTGGTATGGTCATCAGCACCACTGACTGGGCATTCAGCCATGGACCTGCAATATTTCACTGTTGTGGTGTAGGGATCACCTTTTGGATTTGTAAACGGTGTCTTGCAATATAAACCGAGGACGGAAGCTCACGGCAGTCAAAAGTTAAGTGAGCTTACATTGCAGGGGTAGCGTCTCTGCCCACGGGCAGGTAAAACATGTGTGTCTACTTTGAGAACTGGCAGGTATTGGAGCTCAAGTTGCTCCAGAATGTCATCACCATATGTCTGGAAATTAGGTTGAACAATGGTATGAGGTAGAATGACAGTACCACTGCAAGAATTGAGAGAATGGTGTTTTTTAGTTGTTATAGGAATGGCATCTATGGTGGTAAGGAGAGAAAGATTGTGAGCTTCGCTAGCATGTACCGTGACGATGTGTGCACTGCTCTTGAGAGAATGAAATGGAATATTTCGACCAACATGGCATAGGAGCGCCTTGCTGATACTATAATCACAAAGATAGTCTGAAGAAGATGTCGGCTGCAGAGTGAAAAATTTAGTCCATTGTGTACTATGATGTGTAATATGTAAAGGGATTGATTGTTGCTTTGGTCTTTTCTGAGTAGAGTGAGAGGCATTTGAAGCAGTGTTATCAGAGGAAGGTCATGGTTGTTTAGATGCAGGACCGGGGTTGGTCCGTTTTGAGGCGGGTGGGCAATCTGAAAACCATTGCACTGTATGGGGAGAAGCCGGAAGCATAGTCAAAGACATGCAGAGGTCAGATGTATCAGTCAGGCCAAGCCTTGGTATCAGCAACATGCAACGAAATGTCACCTGCAGAAGATACAGGGGCATTAGAAAGGTCTGAAGGATGGTCCGGTAACAAGGCAGGGTCATAAGAGGGTGCTGCTACAGAAAGGGGCCCAGGAGGAGGAGTTTTAATGGATGTGGGATTCCATGGTTAGGTCTCTTTTCTTAAAAAAAAGGGGGAAGTGAACATGGAGAGGTAGCTCCCAGGGGTAAAGGACCGTAAATCCTCCCCTTCCGTGCCCAAGAGGACCTCAGCGTAGCCGATAGTGCAGATGCAGCATGGAACCCATGCCATACCGTACCCTTCATGCCAGTAAACAGCAATTCATGAAGAGGAACATCTGGGGGAAATGGAAAGCATTCGGACTTGATTCCAGGAATTTGAGCACAGGTCCAATTCCTTAGATCAAGAGCACCTTACCAGCACCAAGGAAACTCCCTTGAGGGAACAGGTTGACAGAGAGGGGAGTATAAATCTGGGGTGGAAGGTAGAAGTCATTTCAGGAATGGAGAGGGGGAAACAGAGACTGAGTTTTAGGAGCTTTGAGTATCCAGCAGGCTTGTGTGAACATGTTAAATAGGAGTGGAGATAGGTGATTTTTTAATGGATGTGATGTTGGAGTGAGAGTAGGGTAATTTATGAAGGAAGTCAGGCAAACTGGTTAGCTAAACATAAGTCCTAAAGGTGGGAAGGGCAGTGCCTGCATTCTGAAGGGGTTGGGATGCAGCAGTTGGAGGGGTAATCTGGATTTTTTGATGTGAAGGGGTGGGGATGCTGCAGTTGGAGGAGTAATCTGGTTTTGATGTGAAGGGGTGGGGATGCTGCAGTTGGACAGTTGGAGGGGTAATGTGGTTTTGATGTGAAGGGGTGGGGATGCTGCAGTTGGAGGAGTAATCTGGTTTTGATGTGAAGAAGGGGTGGGGATGCTGAAGTTTTAGGGGTAATCTGGGTTTGATGGCATACTTCTGGAAAAACAATGACAGTGAATGTTGATTAATATGTTTTGCTCTTTGGGCTACCCTGTCTTTGCCTTGCTTTGGCAGGAGACAGCCATCGAGTTAAAAAAAAAATATAGTTGACCATTGGACAACATGGGTTTGAACTGCGCCGGTCCACCTATACGCTTATTTTTTCAATAAATATATTGGAAATTTTTTTTGGAGATTTGTGGCAATTTGAAAAAAACTCCCAGATGAACCATCTAGCCTAGAAATAAAAAAAAAAAAAAAAAAAAAAAAAAATTAAGTATGTCATGAATGCATAAAATATATGTACCATGAAATATACACAGATCCATTATAAAAGTTAAAATTTATAAAAATGTACGCACACAAAAACACTTACAGATCATACATGATGCCATTCACAGCCGAGAGAAATGTAAACAAACAAAGATACAATACTGCTGCTGCTTCATTGTCAACGCATAAATTGTTATAAGTGGTCCCTCGACTTTCGGTGATTCCAACTATCGGTGATTTCAAGTTTTGAGCGATTTTTTTGGTCAATTTTTCCCTCGTCTATCGGTCATTCCCTCGACTATCGGTCCGTACCAGACCTGTCCGCACTTGCACACCTCGCCGCGCAGGATGCCATTCTAGCGTTGTTTACATTTCACAATAAATTTATTGTGTTTATTGCTGGTTTAGTGATTGTCACTGTGAAATAAGTCACCATGGGTCCAAAGAAGCTTCACAAGTCGATAAACGCTATAGCACCAGCCAGTGATAAAGTGTAGCATTAACAGTGTAGCAATGGAAATAAGTCACTCTGTCTGCTTTTTTGGGTTATCCTAGGTTTTCTACACATATGCTGCTATGTATGATAATCTATGTATAACTGGATTTGTGTATACCTGAATAAACTTACTTAAGTAAGTTAAGCGATTAATCGATAGAAAATGACGACACAAAACTTAACTCCTACAATGTTGTTTGAGGAATATAGGGACACTGACAAGAGAGCAGCCCTCTGCCACCATCTCCTCCAAGGTAAGTGTAAGTATTTCTTATTTATATAAATGTGAATATTTCTTATTTATAAATTAAAGTGTAAATATTTCTTATTTATAAATTAAAGTGTAAATATTTCTTATTTATAAATTATGCACATTGTTTGTGTGAATAGTGGTGGTGGCTTTCTGCTGCCGCCGACCACCACCACAGCTTATGGTCAGTGGCCCTTATACCCAACAAAAACAAACACACTACCACCAGTCCTTACATTCGTAATGACATGTTTTATTCATTCTAGAGTTTATATCATGTTTCTATGTTATTAATATTGTTTATTATGTCATATTAGATGAATTGTGCTAGATAAATAAGCTGTAGAGTTGATATTATTGTCATATTGAAGGACTATCTTGTCCTGCCTACAAACAAACTCTTACCGACTCTCTCATACGCCAACAAGAGTCTTCAATAATGGTAAAACTTATTTAACTGTTCATTTGTCCATTATAATTATTGCTTTATATTTATTTCTCATTGTTTTCTGTATGTAAAACTATAGTATTTATTCTTTAAAAAAAATGAATTTTTTGTGAATATTTTTGGGTGGAAATGGATTAATAGTACAGTGGTCCCTCGGTTTTCGTGCATCTCCAAACTCGAACATTTATGTAAGTGTATTTTCGTAAGTGCTGTTGCAAGTGTATTTTTGGGGGTCTGAAATAGACTAACATACGTGACATTATTTCTTAAGGAAGTAAATTCGTTCGGTAATGGCACTTGAGCAGCATTCTGGAACGAATTTTCGTCGAAAACCGAGGGACCACTGTATTTACATTATTTCTTATGGGAAATAAGGTTTCAACTTTCGAGTAATTCGAGTTAAGGTCTAGCTCCTGGAACGAATTATGACAAAGTCGAGGGACCACTGTACCTGAAAATAAATATGAATTTCTTTTTCACATTATCTTTTCATTTTTGATGTCTAGTGTTAATAATATGTATAATATCTATAGTGTTTTGTATCACATAAGACAATACTGACGTAGGTACTGACAGATGATTCATCTTGTAAACAGACGACGTAAACTTGCGGTATTGATAGATACAGTACAGTACCGTAAATGTATTTTCTCTTCCTTATGATTTTCTTAACATTTTATTTTCTCTAGGTTACTTTATTGTAAGAATACAGTATATAATACATATAACATACAAAATGTGTGTTAATCGACTATGTTATCAGTAAAGCTTCCAGTCAATAGTAGACTATTAGTTAAGTTTTTTGGGAGTCAAAAGATTTTAGACTACACGGAAGGGTGGGGGAATCAGCGCTCCTAACCCCCCATGTTGTTCAAGAGTCAATTTTCTCTCTCTCTGTACTCACCTATTTGTGGCAGCAGGGGTCAAGTCTGTGTATGTGTGTCAGTATGTATGTATGTATGTATGTATGTATGTATGTATGTATGTATGTATGTATGTATGTATGTATGTATGTATGTATGTATGTATGTATGTATGTATGTATATGTGTACATACAGCCTCTCCTCACTTAACGACAGAGTTCCATTCCTAACACCATGTCGTTAAACGAATTCGTCGCTAAGTGAGGAGCATACTATAATGGTAGTGGGTTTGTGTCAACCATCTTTGATATTGTTTTAATGTCACCTTTGCACCATTTATAACATTTCTGGTATATTTTTAAATGTTTATACAGTAGTGTACTGTATATTGAAATAAACAGAATAGAGGAAATCAGCTCTAATATACATTATTTAGGTATAAATACTGGTCAGAGAGCCTGTCGTAAGTCCGAGGCGTTGGTAAACGAGTACATCACTAAGTGAGGAGAGGCTGTATACGTGTATATATATTTTTCTTTCAACACGTCGGCCGTTTCCCACTGAGGCAGGGTGGCCCAAAAGGAAAAACGAAAGTTTCTCCTTTTACATTTAGTAATATATACAGGAGAAGGGGTTACTAGCCCCTTGCTCCCGGCATTTTAGTCGCCTCTTACGACACGCATGGCTTACGGAGGAAGAATTCTATTCTACTTCCCCATATATATATTAGTATATTACTAAATGTAAAAGGAGAAACTTTTGTTTTTTCTTTTGGGCCACCCCGCTTCGGTGGGAAACGGCCGACGTGTTGAAAGAAAGATATTAGTATAAAGCATACTGTGTATGCACTGTATGTGTACATAATGTCAAATTTTCACTGATACCACAAGTTGTCAAGCTGGGGGTAAAAAAAAGCAGCTGCTACAAAAGCCCTTCTAAAATAAAGTTTAAACTAAAGCCTACCTCAATTATAATTCCAGGAAAATGTATTACACTTGAGGTGTACCATAAACTAGTCTCTTAACACTACACATACCAGTAGAAACCAGCACATTAACCCTATCATATTATCAGCTGTTTGACACTTCTGTATAATGATCATTATGTCAATTCTGTCATAAACCATTTACATATACAGTATTTCTGAGTAAGAAAATATTACAAAATATATGTCTTGCTATATCCATCCCCTTGAGAGTTGATAAACACTAAGTGAACATACCAACAGTGCTATCATGGATGAATAAGAACCCATTACAGATTATCTTACTCCATAAGAAAATGTAGATTAAGAAAGAAAATAATTGCAAGAGAAAGTTTAAATTACTGTACCCAGGACTGCTAATTGTAACACTAAATATCAGTGATACAGTGTGCCTGATAAAATTCTGGTACTAATTATTAAAATATCCAGTTCATCAACTTCTTGCAAGCCATGATTATTATTCCATAACAAGGAATGTATTAATACTTTTACTTTGGGTGGAATGTAAATTGAGAAATTTGTTTATAAATAAAATAGATATTTACTTTCTTGTTTACTTGTCACTAGTAAGGTAACTCAAGCACTTTGCATGATTAATATCAAATCTTACATCATAATCTTGATACAAAACCTTAATAGAAAATTTTTGGTAGCCCTATTTTGTCTATATACCGAAGCATCATTTTGTTTTTGTTTTGCTATAGAAATATAAATCTAACTAAATTTGAATTCACACAATAAAAAATAAATAAAGCACATGTACACATAAAACAAGAGCATCTATTTCCTGGTCCTTGTCCCACATTAACAATAATGTAATCTAATGCCGTCTTAAACTCTGAAAATAAAAATACTGAACCTATACAATACAGTATATGATAAACTACACTAACAATATAACAGAATACATTTAAATATTACTCATAAACTTTACACACAATTAACACTTACTCCAGCCACCCAACCATCCCCGTAGCACATCTTCCCTAACCACTGTGGACTGTGTGCTATTTATGGGAATTTGTACCTGTATTTGTGCAGGAATGATCTGACCTTCCAATTGCTCTACTGTTGCACATGGAGAACTTGTAACAGTGGACACAGCTACCGCAGATGTAACTGCAGTTGTAGGAGCATCAGGAGGGAGGACTGTGGAGGGTGGCGCTGTTATTATGGCATTGGCAGTAGGGACGGTGCTAATGATTTGACTAGTTTGGTCTAATAGATTTGGGGGGTCACAAAAACACCAAGTTTGCCACTGGTTGTAACTTCCTTCTATAAAGGTCAAAACATGAGCATGATGATTTTGGCAGTTATTAGCAGGTTTAGCAGGCTTTGGAGCCTGCCCAGGGCCTTGAGCAAGCATCAACTGTGGCATTTGAGTTATGGTTTGGGCAGCTCCTGTTATGACCTCCTCAGTGTTGATAGGTTGCTGAATGACTACATGTTGCAGGGTAATACTTTGTTGCTGTATTTCTTGCTGCCCTTCTTGTTGATGCTGTATCTGCTGATGTGGCTGAGTGATAACCACAGGATTTTGATAGTTAATGGTATATGTGATTTGTTCTGGAGGTCTCTTTTTTATCTGAACTGGTTGCTGTAGTTTTATGAATTTGTCCAGTGCTCCTTCTTCCTTAATTTCTGAATCAGCAAGTGGGCTTCCAACTAACCTTCTCACATCATCATGCATAGAAATAATGTGTCTTTTAAGATTTCGTTTCTCACAGAAAGTTGCATTACAAATCTCACAGGCATATGGTTTAATTCCAGTTTCCTTAAAAGACCCTGGCTTGTTTTCTGGTTTTTTTCTAAGAGGTCTCTCGCCTGTATGTATCATCTTGTGACGAGTAAGAGAACTAAATTGCTGAAAGGAAGCTGGGCATGACTCACAGCGGAATGGTTTTGGTGGTGCATGGATTCGTTTGTGGACTTTGAGATCACCAGGAGAAGAAAATCCAACCTGACAAACTTCACATCTAAATGGAGTGTTGCCATTATGAGTCATTTGGTGCCACTTGAGATTATTTTTTCGACTGAATGCTGCATCACACTGATCACACTTGAAGGGCTTTATCCCTGTATGACTGATCTTGTGCCTTTTTAAATCAATTGCCTGGCCAAAAGAGGCTGGGCATAAGTCACATTGGTATGGTTTCTCACCTGTGTGAGTATATAAATGTCTTTGCATATTGCTCTTCACTACAAAGGTCATATCACAGAATGCACACTTATATGGTTTTTCACCAGTGTGGGACCGGCGGTGTCTTTTCAAACTACTATTTTGTGTAAATGAAGCATCGCACTGATCACACTGATACGGTTTAACCTGAGTATGGGTTCTAACATGAGTCTTTAAGTGTGAAATTTGTTTAAAATTACTGTTGCAAATATCACATGTGTAAGGTTTTTCACCAGTGTGTGTTCTCTTGTGAATATTAAGATGACCACTTTGTACAAATGCAGCACCACATTCTTGACACACATAAGGTTTCTCACCTTTGTGGACTCTCATGTGTATTCGATAACTAGCATAATGAGTAAATTTGCTCGTGCACATTTTACAAGACAAACTAGCTCGGTGGTGTTTCTTTCTGTGTGACATAAGACGTTTCAGCATATCAAACACTTCTTCACAAAGATCACACTCATATTTCTGAAAAAAAAAAAAAATATATATAAGTAATAATGTAACAGAACAGTCCATTTGTCCTACAATATCTTAAAATTTGATTCAATTATATTGTATTATCTGATAGATGATAGATGCATTCCTAGCTCACCTAGCATAAAGCAAACCCAATATAATATGTAAAGCAGTGATTCATTATGAAACATTGTAAATGTTTACCAAAAATATGTGCTTACCACACATGCACCAAATGGTCACATACAAAAAAAAAATTACATTTAATTAACCCTTTCAGGGTCCAAGGCCATTTTTGGAAGGGGTGCGCGCCAGTGTCCAAGAATTAAAAAAAAAAAAAAAAAAAATCTTATTTTTTCTTATGAAATGGTAGAGAATCTTTTTCTGAAGGTAATAAAACAAAAAGTACGAAATTTGATTGAAAATTGACAAAATTATGCTCGCGAATTTTGATGTGTCAGCGATATTTACGCATCGGCGATTTTGCCAACTTTGACTCCCATTTTAGGCCAATTACATTATTCCAGTTGAGAAAATTCTTAGCTATTTCACTAGTATTACTTCTATTCTATCGATTGAGCACAAGAAATCGATTAGTCAACTGTTTCAACTACAAAATAAAGTGAATGGAAATTGGTAATTTAGCCAATTTAACTCAAAGTTCAAAATATTCCAATTTCAAAATAGGGTGCAAAATAAACAATGCAGGCATTCCTGGCACTAAACTAACATTTCCTCTGTTCATTAGTTACTTTTTCAGTCTTTACAAATGAATTCCATTTTGATTTTTTATTCACATAATGAATTTTTATTCAAACCAAAAAATGGAAGATTTAATGTTATGCAATATTGTAATAATTAAACAAATAATATCACTACATTTGTGAATGTATATTAGACCTACCAGCTGGCGCGTATTAGACGTGTGAGGTCATTTGTTTACTCTTGATTATCGGCAAAAATTGAACATTTCCGCTACTTTGAGCTCAGTTTCAAGCCATTTCCAGTACTAAAACCAATCAAAATCATCTCTTTATCTGTAATATATCTTCCATTCTATCAAATGAGACCAAGAAATCCCAAATATTACAACTATAAAAAAATATACGAAACAACACTGCAAAGTCGTTGTTTTAATCGAAAATTACGGGTTTCAGTTTTTTTTCTCTCATTATGCACTGTGTGCTGCAGGATTTGTTTTATGTGGTGCACACTTACCACATAGATGTATTCTCTCATATCTATGCCCAAATTTACCTCTCAAAGCTTATATGAGTGAGCTGAGCTCATGACGTAGAACTACGGTTTGGACCCAGAACTCAAAGCCGTAGAACTACGGCACGGACCCTGAAAGGGTTAACAAGCAAGAGAGAAAACGAGTCCCAAAATTCAATCATAATTCAATTTGATATAAATTGGGGAAAATCCACATTTTTTTATTTAATTTTACATGCAAAGGTATGAGCATACAGTAAACCCATCAAAGGTATATCTGGAGAGGGTTTTGGGGATCAACGCCCCTGCGGCCCGGTCTCTGAGACCAGGCCTCATGGTGGATCAGGGTCTGATCAAACAGGCTGTTACTGCTGGCCACATGCAAACTGACGTTCGAACCACAGCCCGGCTGGTCAGGTACTGACTTTAGGTGCCTGTCCAGTGCCTCTTGAACACAGCCAGGGGTCTATTGGTAATCCCCCTCATGTATGCTGGGAGGCAGTTGAACAGTCTTGGGCCCCTGACACTTATTGTGTTGTCTCTCAGTGTACTCGTGGTGCCCCTGCTTTCATTGGGAAAATGTTTCATCTCCTGCCGAGTCTTTTGCTCTCATAGGGAGTGATTTTCGAGCGCAAGTTTGGTACCAATCCCTCTAGGATTTTCCAAGTGTATATTATCATGTATCTTTCTCACTTGCATTCCAGGGAATACAACTCAAGGGACTTGAACCATTCCCAGTAATTTAGGTGCTTTATTGTACTTATGTGTGCTGTGAAAGTTCTTTGTACACTCTCCAGGTCAGCAATTTCGTCTGCCTTGAAGGGGGCAGTTAGTGTACAGCAGTACTCCAGCCTAGAGAGAACAAGCGATTTGAAGAGAATCATCATGGGCTTGGCATCCCTAGTTTTAAAGGTTCTCATTATCCATTTCTAGCAGATGAAGTAGATACAGTGGTACCCCGGATTTCGTTAATAATTCTTTCCAGAATGCTGTTCGAGTGCCATTACCGAATGAATTTGTTCCCATAAGGACAAATGTAAATTAGATTAGTTCATTTCAGACCCCCAAAAATACACTTACAAAGGCTCTTACAAAAATACACTTACATAATTGTTCGAGTTGGGAGCTGTACGAAATCTGGGGTACCACTGTACATTGTTGAGGTCTTTGAAGGTGAGATCCTCTGACATTATCACTCCCAGCTCCTTCACATTACTTTTTTGCTCTATTGTATGGTTAGAATTTGTAGTATACCCTGACAGTTTTAATTTCCTCAAGTTTTCCATATCTGAGTAATTGAAATTTCTCTTCATTGAACTTCATATTGTTTTGAGTGGCCCATTTGAATATTTGGTTGATGTCCGCTTGAAGTCTTGTGGTGTCTTCGATGGAGGGCACTGTCATGGCAATTCGGGTGTCATCTGCAAAGGAAGATATGGAGCTATGGCTTACATCTCTGTCAATGTCAGATATGAGGATGAGGAATAGGATAGGAGCGAGTACTGTGCCTTGTGGAACAGAGCTTTTCACCTTAGCTGCATCAGCCTTACTCTGTTTACTATTACTCTTTGTGTTCTATTTGTTAAGAAGTTATAGATCCATCTACCAACTTTTCCTGTTATTCCTGTATCACGCATTTTGTGCGCTATTACACCGCGTTCACACTTGTCGAAGGCTTTCGCAAAGTGTGTATACTCTGGTCCAGTAGCTGGGACAGGCAGGAGTGACCTGCTCTAAACCTGTGTTGCCCTGGGTTGTGTAATAGATGGGTATCTAGGTGGTTGGTGATCTTCCTTCTTATAACCCTTTCAAAGACTTATATGGGATGTAGTGCTATCGGTCTGTAGTTCTTTGCAACTGCTTTACTGTCACCTCTGTAGTGGGGCTATGTCTGTTGTTTTTAGCGAGTGGGGGATGACCCTTGTCCATGCTCCCTCTCCATAGAATGCTGAAGGCACGTGATGGGCTTCTTGCAGTTCTTGCTGAACACGGAGTTCCAAGAGTTCGGGTCTAGGGCAGAGTGCATGGGCATGTCATTTATTGCTTTTTCAAAGTCTTGTGGTGTTAGGATAATATCAGAGATTTTTGAGATGACCAAATTTTGGGTCTCAGTCATAAAGAATTCATTTAGATTGTCGACCCTTAGTCTGGTTAACAGCTTCCTGAAAACTGAGTCGTATTGGCACTTTAGTATCTCACTCATTTCTTTGTTATCATCTGTGTAGGTCCCATCTTGCCTAAGAAGGGGTCAAACACTGGATGTTGTTTTACCCTTAGATATGGCATAAAAGAAGTACAGTGGACCCTCGCTATTCGAACACTCCAAAACTCGCCCTTTTATGTAAGTTTATTATTGTAAGTGCTTTTATAAGTGTATTTTTGGGGGTCTGAAATGGACTAATCTAATTACATCATTCCTTATGGGAATAAATTCGTTTGGTAACAGCACTTGAACAGCATTCTGGAATGAGGGTGAGTTTTGAAGTGTTCGAATAGCAAGGGTCCACTGTATTTTGATCTTTTTTTAATTTCCTTTATGGCTTTTAGTTCTTCCTGAGATTCTTATCTCCTGTAAGATTCCTTAAGCTTAAGTTCGATATTTGCTATTTCTCTGACCAGTGCCTCTCAGTAGCTCTGTGATTCTTCGCCTTCGCCTGTATAGGGAGCATCTCTCTCTTTCTAGTTTACATCTTTTCTTTCTTTTTCTTAATGGAATGTGCCTTGAGCAGACCTCAAGTGCCACAAAGATAATTTTTTCTAGGCAAAGGTTTGGATCCATGTTGCTTAGGATATTTTCCCAGTTTGCTTCATTTAGGACATGGTTAACTTGTTCCCACTGTATATTTTGTTATTGAAGTTAAAATATGTGAAGGCACCCTCATAACTTATCACATTTTGGTTGTCAGGATCCCTGTGCATACATGTCTGTACCTCTATTATGTTGTGATCTGAGTGAATTGTCTTTGATATGGTTATATCACTTATCAGATCATCGTTGTTAGTGAAGATGAGGTCCAGCATATTTTCTAGTCTTGTAGGCTCTAATATTTGCTGGTTTAAAGTGAATTTGTTGCAGAGATTTAATATCTCATGTGTGTATGAATTATGAATTTTCATCTGAGCTGCCTCCTGAAGTGATCTCTGCTAAAATATTATTTGCTACACTTCTCCATTTTAGGTGTCTCAAGTTGAAATCTCCCAGTAGCAAGATGTTTGGGGCAGGAGTTGGGAATTTCCCAGACAGTGGTCAATTTTCAAAAACTGTTCCTTTAATTACTGGGAAGTTGCATCTGGAGGCTTGTATACAACCACAATGACAAGGTTTTGGTTTTCAATCTTAAATGCCAAATCTTCAACTACATCATCTGAGGTGTTTAGTAGTTCTGAGCAAATGAGTGACTCTGTGACGTACAACCCCCTCCTCCCCCCGGTTGCCTGTTTAACCCTTAAACTGTCCACACGTAGATATACGTTCACGTGCGTACTGCCCCGAACGTAGTTCTACGTTTTATTTTTCATTCCTTCAAATTTAGTGCGATAGACCTGAGTCGCCTAGACATGAGAGAATGGATCTGCGCCCTCAGTGTGCGCAGTATTAAAAAAATCTGGGACCACTTAGTACCTTGTGGGAGCACCAGTTCAATTGAGTGCCAGCTAGAGCAAATACTGTGGCAAACACCAGGGATTCACTGATGTCATGTCGCATTAACACTCCCCTTATAAGAGGAAAGTAAAAATAGGTTAGATAAATACATGAGTGGCTGTGGGTGGGTGTGAGTTGGACCTGACTAGCTTGTGCTACTAGGTCTGATGCCATGCTCCTTCCTTCAGAGGATGTGACCTGACTAGGTGGGTCATTGGTCTAAGCTGGGGGGTGACATGGACCTGCCTTGCATGGGCCAGTAGGCCTGCTGCAATGTTCCTTCATTCTTATGTTCTTATGTATTCGACAGGCTAGCTGGCAGACAGGCAGACAGACAGATACAGACAGATAGACAGAGACAGATAGACAGAGACAGATAGACAGAGACAGATAGACAGACAGGCAGACAGATAGACATTGAAAAAGGGAGGGTTCCCTCCAGCATTGCTGACATTTATCAAATGTCACTGGGCTGTCAAGAGTTATCTGACACTTGTCAACACACCATTCTTCAAGGAGTTTCATATACTCCAGGCACACAGGCAGACAGAAAGACAGATAAGCAGAGCTAGACAGACACAGACAGAGATACAGACAAACAGATTCAGACAGACAGATACAGACAGATAGACAGACAGACAGACACAAATAGATAGACAGATAGATAGATACAGAGTGAAAGAGCGAGGGTTCCCTGCACACATTCATTCATCAATGTCACTGCCTTATCAGTAGTTATCTGGCAATTGTCATAACACCATTCTTCAAGGAGTTTCATATATACTCCTGGATGTCTAAAACATTGCTGGGACCTATAAATACTTCGTATATATTTATAGACAATAGTAAATGACCAAGGTAGACGAAAACATTCACCTGTCCAACATGAGGCCTGGTCACAGACCGGGCCGCGGGGGCGTTGACCCCTGGAATTATCTCCAGGTGTTGGTGTGATTGTGACTATTTGAGTACTATTTCAGTACATAATATTAGTGTTAGAACAAAGATTGGCTATGAAATCACATGAACTATTGTAAATTGTAATTATCAGAACATAAAAGTTATATAAATTAAAATGAAAACTAGAAAAAAAGTATATCGGTAATACTTCTGCAAGCGGCAGGACTTGATGTTGCCGTCAGGTGAGCATCCAGCACCAAATTGGCGGGCTTATATCTCGGTAAGTACTGGCCCTAAACTTTTTTTTTAGCATATCCTGTTTATAAAAATGCACTCTTCATTTTTAAAATTTTTTTTTTTTTTTTTTTTTTTCAAAATATTCGGTGCAGTACGCAGGTGAACGTATATCTACGTGTGGACAGTTTAAGGGTTAAGCAGTCACATCTGGATAGTTTATACCCTGGGATCCATAGTATTTGATTGTCAAAATAATTCTTTATGTGGGTCTCTGTGAAAGCTGCAAACATTACATTTGACTCCGTAAGCAGTCCCTTGATGTAAGAAATTTTGTTGTTTGTTGATGGCTTTAGACCTTGTATGTTTGCAAAGATAAATGTTGTTATATTGATGGAGATTAGGGGGGCTTTATTTGCTGGCATTAATATATGTTGTTCTGGAGTGGAGGCCAATGACTGTGCCTCTGCTCCAGAAGTGTTTTCAGTTGGTGTAAGATTTCTATCATTTCTTGCCAATCTTTTTTCCTTCCTGGCATTAAAAAAACTCCTTCTCTGGAGAGGTTATGGCTCCCTTCTTTTGTTTCCCATGGTCTGGCTGGTCTGTGTCTTCTTGTTCCTTTTAGATGATGTGCCTGGCAGTATACATTGTAGCATTTTCTTTCATGGACTGACGAGTGACACATTTCAGGGTGAAATAAGTTACAGGAAGGGGAGTTGCACTCTCCTGTTTTCATGTGAGTGCAGCATTTTTTGGGATGGTCAAAGGTGCATGTCCCACCTGTTTTTTCCAGATATACCATGCCTGCAGATACCAAAGGCATAGAATTTGCATAGATTGGAATTTTGTTTACCTTTACCTTTGATATACATTTGAAGAGTTTTGAGAGTTTCACTACTCTCGGAGCCAGGCCATGGGCCAGGTTCGTCTGGTGCTTGCCAGGTCAACCAGGCTGTTATTGCTGGAGGCCCACTGCCCCACATATCCATCACAGCCTGGTTTATCTGGCACCTGGTGAAGATACTTGTCCAGTTTTCTCTTGAAGTCTTCTACACTTGTTCCAGCCATGTTTCTGATATTTTCTGGTAAGATGTTGAATAGTCTGGGACCCCCGAATGTTGATACAGTGTTCCCTTATTGTCCCCACCACACCCCTGCTCCTCACTGGGTTTATTTTGCACTTCCTCCCATACGTATCTCTCACTCCAGTATGTTGTTATGGCAGTGTGCAGATTTGGGACCAGGCCCTCGAGTACTTTCCAAGTATATATTATCATGTATCTTTCTCTCCTCCACTCCAATGAGTACATGTTCAAGATTTGAAGGTGTTCCCAGTAATTTAGGTGCTTTACTGGCTCAATGTGAGCTGTAAAAAAATTTTTGTATTTGTTCCAGCTCTATTTCTCCTGCTTTGAACGGGGCTGTCAGCACTGAGCAATATTCTAAATGAGGGAGCACTAGCGATTTGAAGAGTGTCACCATTGGCATTATTTCCCTTGTTTTGAAAGTTCTCAATACCCACCCCGTCATCTTCCTGGCTATTGTGATCTTTGTTTTGTTATGGTCTTTAAAAGAAAGGTCAGCTGACAATTATTCCCAGGTCTTTTACGTGTTCCTTTCATTCTATTTGGTGACCCTCTTGAATGTTCCTTTTGAGTTCTTCATTCTTTCCATACCTAAGCAGCTGGAACTTATCACCATTGAACGTCATGTTGTTCTCCAATGCCCACTAGAAAACCCTGCTTATGTTTTCCTGTAATTTTTCAGTGTCCTCTACCATAGTGACTTTCATGGTTATTTTAGTGTCATCTGCAAATGATGATACAAAAGTGTGACGGGTGTTTTTATCTATGTCTGCTATGAGGATGAGAAACAGCAGAGGTGCCAGGACAGTGCCTTGGGGCAATGACCTTTTTACCTCGCTGATGCTGGATCTTGCTCTGTTCACTACTACTTTTTGTGTTTGTGTTAGAAACCCGAAAATCCATCTGCCATAATGCCCATGGCCCTCATTTTCTGTGCTATCACTCCATGATCGCATTTGTCAAATGCCTTTGCAAAATCTGTGTAAAACACATCTGCATTTTGGTCGTCTTCCAACACCACCGTAATTCTGTCATAATGGTTCAGCAGCTGTGACAGGCATGATCGTCCTTCTCTAAAACCATGCTGGTTCGGGTTATGCTAGTTGTGCTGGTCCATGAAATTTGTAATCTGCTATCTCATCACTCTTTCAAAGATTTTTATGATGTGAGAAGTTAGGGCTACTGGTCTAATTTTTAGCTAGTGCTCTACTACCTCCCTTATGCAAAGGAGCTACGTCTGCACTCTTTAAGATCTACGGTATTTCACCTAGATCTAAGTTCTTTCTCCAAAGAATACTGAGGGCTCGTGCTAGTGGTACTTTGTACTTCTTTATAAATAGGGCATTCCATGAATCTGGTCCAGGTGCTGAGTGAGTGGGCATGGTATCCATTTCTTTTTTTAAATCTATGGGATTTGTCAGTTAATTGGTCTGTGCAGCCTTCTGCTGGAGTGAAAAATGTTTCTGGATTTTTTACCTTGCTGTCATTTAGTGGGTTGCTGAACACCGACTCATACTGTTAGGATTTCACTCTTTTCCTGTTCATCATCAGTATACGAATCTCCTCTCATTAATGGTCCAATTCTACAGGTAGCTCTTAGCTTGGATTTTGCATAGGAATAGAAATATTTTGGGTTTCTTGCAATATCCTGTATGGTACATACTTAGTGTTTGGATATTCTTAAGAGATCGTGTGATCCTATAACATAGGACTGAAGAGTAATTTCAATCCTATGGGGTCATCTTGTCTTTGTACCGTATCATTTATACTTTCGTTTGAGGAATCTATCGTTACGCTCGTCATGGCGTCGGCTGAACAAACCAGACGTACGATACTTGGGGCCTTTGCTTCCCCCCCTCCCCTCCCCTTTAACCACAACACTAACAGTAACATTGCGTGTAACTATTACCATGGCGTTCGTGACGGTAATGAAGATAGTGTTGACGTCTCCGTCTTCCTCCTGCATGTGGAGGGTCTCCATGATTCTGTTAGGTATGGCATCCTAAGTTTTTGCTCTAATTCAGTGATCTCTCGGCTAAGACTATCTTTCCTCTGTTGCAGCATATTTGTTTTTTTAAGCAATTCAGTAACCCGTTTTCTTTTGTACCATCTCCTATGCTCTCTCTCTATATCTGATCTTCTAGGTTTCCTCAATGGTACGTGCTTCATACATACCTTGTATGCTTCTATATTCAGCTTTTCTAGGCACTGGTGGGAATTTAGGGTTCTCATGTCTGATTTTTTCCCAATTCTATGGTTGTTAAAATTATACTGAACATCCCATCTCTAACATTAGTGATGCAGTTCCCTAACCCTGAGTTAATACGTACATTTGAACTTCTATGATGTTGTGGTCAGAGTACAGTGGACCCTCGAGTTTCATGATTAATCCGTTCCAGAGAGTCTGCTGAAAGGCGAAATTCATGAACGGCGAAACTATTTTCCCCATAAGAAATAATGGAAATCCAATTAATCCGTTCCAGACCAAAAGTATTAACAAAAAATATTTTTTTTTACATGAAATATAGATTTCCATAGGTACATAAAAGAATGACAAATCAAGTGTAAACAATAATATCACACTAACCTTTATTGAAGACTCCTGGTGATGTCTGGAAGACTGGAGGAGGGGAGAGGATGAAGTTATACTATTGTTTGGAAGGGGAATCCCCTTCCATAAAGATTTCAGATACCAAGTCCTTTTCCGGGGTTACTTACCTTTTGTTTTTTAATGGCACTAGGACCAGCTTGAGAGTCACTACCACTCTCTACCACCATCACTACCACCCTCTACCACCATCACTACCACCCCCACCATCACTACCACCATCACAACCCCTACCACCATCACTACCACCCTCTACCATCATCACAACCACTACCACCATCACAACCCCTACCATCATCACTACCACCCTCTACCACCATCACAACCACTACCACCATCACTACCACCCTCTACCACCATCACAACCCCTACCATCATCACTACCACCCTCTACCACCATCACAACCACTACCACCCTCTACCACCATCCCAACCACTACCACCCTCTACCACCATCACAACCACTACCACCCTCTACCAGTATCACAACCACTACCACCCTGTACCAGTATCACTACCACCCTCTACCACCATCACTACCACCCTCAACCACCACCACTTTCGTATTTTTCTGCAATCTTTTTCTTAATTCTATTGTGTTTCTCAACTTCTTTACCAAAGGGCTGGCACTAGAAGCTTTCTTTGGGCCCATGGTGGCTTATTTAGCATTTGCAAGCACAAAAACGAATGGAATATATTTTATGAATGCGTGAAGTGATGGTCACTCGCCCATAAACAATGCACACTGACTGTTGTGTCGGAGGCAGGCTGGCTTTGTTTACGGGCTGACGCTGGGAGAAGGGCCGGACGTGTACTGTACCGCCGCTGAATCGCAAATAAAATCATGAACCGTGAGTCTATTTTTTGCCAAAAAAAAGCGCTGAAAGGCGAAATTCATGAAACACGATGCTGCTGAAACTTGGGGGTCCACTGTATGTATATTGTTTTTGTAACTGTATGTCTCTGATTAGTTCTTCGTTTGTGAATATCAAATCCAGGGTATTTCATTTCTAGTGGGATCAATTATCTGTTGGCTCAATGAGTACTTTTCACAAAGCCTCATTTGTTCCCTGGTATGTGCCTAATGAGGCAGGGTTCTTCCCGGAGATATTTCTGGTATAACAATGCATTGCGCCATCTTCCATTTTACATCAGTCAGTCAAGTAAATCAGTCAGTTATTTAATTGTACAAAGTGACGCTTCATTA
The DNA here is from genome assembly GCA_009830355.1 of Cherax destructor. Classification (NCBI taxonomy): domain Eukaryota; kingdom Metazoa; phylum Arthropoda; class Malacostraca; order Decapoda; family Parastacidae; genus Cherax; species Cherax destructor. The sequence continues at coordinate 28,671 of WNWK01015195.1, forward strand.
AGGTCATAGTCTATCTATTGTCGATCTCTATTTTCTTTGTAACTCTAAGACTTAATGCTTATAACCTTTCTTGCCACTTTCAGCAACACTGGTATGCCTACTGGGTGGCATGATTGCTTGGCAGATACAAGATATGGCAATTAAAATATCAAAACAATTCACAAACACAGCTAGCTCCTAAGACAATGGAACTAAACACACATTCTTCTCCCCTCCCCCCCCAGCAGACCCAGAACAAGGCAGCAGCTTGAGCTGGGGAAATTTTTTCCATGCCTGCAAATGGAACCGTATTAAGTTAATTTTATGAAGTGTTGTATAAAATTGTGGCAAGTTTTCAATAGTGCAATAACTAAAACGTGGCAAATAAATCCGTGTAATATAAAAGTCTACTGTATTTACCTACAATTTAAGATGGCTTTTGATAGTTTCCCCATGAGAGAGAGATTTTGAAGCTTCAATTCCCAAGAGGAATAGGTCGACTATTAACCTTTTCACTGTCACAAACCCTGAAATTAAAAGTGCTGAGTGTTGCAATTAAATAATAAAAAATTTGGCAGTCTGGGTGCAATTCATGCATCTGCAATTTTGCCTACCTTCGAGTTCTATTTTAAGCTAATTCCATTCCTCAATTCAACAAAATTCTTAGCTATTTTGTTAGTATGCCTTCCACCTACTAGCAAACCTGAGCACAAGAAACTGCCCATTCAACTTTTTAGAACTACCCTTTAAAAAGCACAGAAGTTAGTAATTTGGCCAATTTAAAAAAAAAAAAAAAAAATTCAATTTAAAAACAGAGTCCAAAACTAACACTGTATGCCTTCCAGCCACTAAACAACCTATCCTCCATTCATTAATCATATCCCAAGCCCTCTCCTATATTACACTTGTCCTCCATTTTGAATCCATCACCCATAAAAAATGAGGTTTTTACCCTTTCTTGGATAATAAAATATAACCACGAATGAATGATCATGGTTTAGGACATCCCAATAATTGAAGCACACCTAGTAAAAACCCATAAAACAGACCAGGGGTTGGTGGAGCAATACCCTTTCTTAGGAAAGCTGTCAAAAGTTTAATATTTCTACTATTTTTGAACCCTATTTCAAGCTACATACTTTCATTCCTGAAACTGATCAAAATCATCTCTATTTCAGTACAATATCTTTCATTCTATCAATTTACACCTAGAAACAGCCAATGTAATTATAACAACCATCCTGGACGACAACTCAAATTTGCTATCTTAACCCTTAAACTGTCCAAACGTATATATACGTTTGCTCACATAGCGCTCCGAACGTAGATCTACGTTTTATTTTTAATTTCTTCAAATTTGGCACAATAGGCCTGAGTCGCCTAGACATGAGAGAATGGGTCTGCGCCCTCAGTGTGCACCATATTAAAAAATCTGGGACCACTTAGTACCTTGTGGGAACACCAGATCAATTGAGCACCAGCTAGAGCAAATAGCATGGCAAACACCAGGGATTCACTGATGTCATGTCGCAGTAACACTTCCCTTGTAAGAGGAAAGTAAAAATAGGTTAGATAAATACACGAGTGGCTGTGGGTGGGTGTGAGTTGGACCTGACTAGCTTGTGCTACTATGTCTGATGCCATGCTCCTTCCTTCAGAGGATGTGACCTGACTAGGTGGGTCATTGGTCTAAGTCGGGGGGTGACATGGACCTGCCTTGCATGGGCCAGTAGACCTGCTGCAGTGTTCCTTCTTTCTTATGTATTCGGCAGGCTGGCCGGTTGGCTGGCTTTGGCTCTCTGTCTGTCTATAACTCTGTCTGTCTATAACTCTGTCTGTCTATAACTCTGTCTGTCTATAACTCTGTCTGTCTATAACTCTGTCTGTCTATAATCTGTCTATAACTCTGTCTATAACTCTGTCTATAACTCTGTCTATAACTCTGGTCTATAACTCTGTCTGTCTATAACTCTGTCTTCTGTCTATAACTCGTCTGTCTATAACTCTGTCCTATAACTTCTGTCTATAACTCTGTCTATAACTCTGTCTATAACTTTTGTCTATAACTCTGTCTTACTCTGTCTATAACTCTGTCTGTCTATAACTCTGTCTGTCTATAACTCTGTCTGTCTATAACTCTGTCTGTCTATAACTCTGTCTGTCTATAACTCTGTCTGTCTATAACTCTGTCTGTCTATAACTCTGTCTGTCTATAACTCTGTCTGTCTATAACTCTGTCTGTCTATAACTCTGTCTGTCTATAACTCTGTCTGTCTATAACTCTGTCTGTCTATAACTCTGTCTGTCTATAACTCTGTCTGTCTATAACTCTGTCTGTCTATAACTCTGTCTGTCTATAACTCTGTCTGTCTATAACTCTGTCTGTCTATAACTCTGTCTGTCTATAACTCTGTCTGTCTATAACTCTGTCTGTCTATAACTCTGTCTGTCTATAACTCTGTCTGTCTATAACTCTGTCTGTCTATAACTCTGTCTGTCTATAACTCTGTCTGTCTATAACTCTGTCTGTCTATAACTCTGTCTGTCTATAACTCTGTCTGTCTATAACTCTGTCTGTCTATAACTCTGTCTGTCTATAACTCTGTCTGTCTATAACTCTGTCTGTCTATAACTCTGTCTGTCTATAACTCTGTCTGTCTATAACTCTGTCTGTCTATAACTCTGTCTGTCTATAACTCTGTCTGTCTATAACTCTGTCTGTCTATAACTCTGTCTGTCTATAACTCTGTCTATAACTCTGTCTGTCTATAACTCTGTCTGTCTATAACTCTGTCTGTCTATATCTTTGTCTGTCTATATCTTTGTCTGTCTATATATGTATCTATATCTATCTCTCCTATATATCTCTCTCTCTCTCTCACACATATACACAAGTACAGTGGACCCTAGAAAATCGTCTCCCTTGAATATCGGCAAATTTGAAAATCGGCAATTTTTTCGCCAAAATATTGGCTTAATTTTCGTCCTTTGGCTTAATAATCGGCAGTCGTATGAAACGCATCTGAGCGGCCTCCCAGCCACCGCGGGCACACAAACACCATTCAGAGTCAGTGTGCCATTGTTTACCAGCGAGTGACGATCACCTCATGCGTTCATACGATACATTTCTTAATATTTCATTCGTTTTAGTGCTTGCAACTGCTAAATAAGCCACCAAGGGCCCAAAGAAAGCTCCTAGTGCCAGCCATTTGGTAAAGAAACACGATTGAAGTTAAGAAAGAGATCATAGAAAAATATGAAAGTGGAGTGCGTGTGGCGGAGCTCTCAAGGGATGTATGGGAAAGCCCATTCAACAATCACTTCCATCTTGTCAAGAAAAAGGAAATCAAGGAAGCTGATGTTGCAAAAGGGATGAATATGCTAACAAAAAAGAGATTGCAAATAATCAAAGAAGTTGAGAAGTTGTTGCTTTTGTGGATGAGACAAAAAGAGTTAGCAGGAGATAGTGTTACACAGTCAATAATTTGCGAAAACGCAAGGCAGTTGCATGACGATCTCGTAAAGAAAAGTCCTGGAACGAGTGTTGATCTAGGTGAATTCAAGGCCAGCAAAGGCTGGTTCGAAAATTTCAAGAAGTGAAGTGGCATACACAATGTTGTAAGGCATGGAGAGGCTGCAAGTTCTGACAAATATGCGGCTCAAAAATTTGTGCACGAATTCAAGGGGTACATAGAGGCTGAACAATTCAAACCCCAACAAGTGTTCAATTGTGACGAAACAGGCCTCTTTTGGAAGAAAATGCCAAAGAGGACCTACATCACGCAGGAGGAAAATGTACTGCCAGGACACAAACCTATGAAAGACAGGTTAACTCTCATGTGTGGTAATGCTAGTGGGGATTTCAAAGTGAAGCCTTTACTTGTGTATCACTCTGAAAATCCCGGTGTGTTCAAGAAAAACAGTGTCGCCAAGGCTAATTTGTGTGTGATGTGGAAGGCTAACAGTAAGGCATGGGTCACGAGGGAAATTTTCCTTGATTGGTTCAATGAAGTGTTTGGCCCCAGTGTGAAGAAATGCCTCCTGGAAAATAAATTGGATCTCAAGTGCCTCCTGGTAATGGACAATGCTCCTGCTCATCCTAGAGACTTGGAAGAGCAAATGGTAAAGGATTTTAAGTTCATCACAGTGAAGTTCTTGCCCCCTAATACCACTCCTCTCCTCCAGCCCATGGACCAGCAGATCATTTCAAACTTCAAAAAACTCTACACCAAAGCAAAGTTTCAAAGGTGCTTTGACATAACCTCAGACTCTGAATTGACCCTAAGAGAGTTCTGGAAAGATCACTTCAATATCCTCCATTGCATAAACATTATAGGTAAGGCTTGGGAGGGAGTGACTTCCAGGACGATGAACTCTGCTTGGAGAAAATTGTGGCCAGATTGTGTCCTCGACAAAGATTTTGAAGGATTTGAGGCTGGCCCTGACATCCCTATGCCAGTTGTGGAAACTATTGCAGCATTGGGGAAGTCCATGGGGTTGGAGGTTAGTGGCGAGGATGTGGAAGAGTTGGTGGAGGACCACAATGAAGAGCTAACCACTACAGAGCTGTAAGAGCTTCATCTGCAACAGCAACAGACCAGAGCTCAGTAAATTGCTTCAGAGGAGGAATTGGAGAAGATAGAAGTTGCTTTCTTCAGAGATTAAGGAGATGTGTGCAATGTGGACTAGGATGGAAAGAATTGTGGAGGAACATCACCCTGACAAAGCTGTTGCAGGCCGTGTATGCGACATGTTCAATGACCATGTCTTGTCTCATTTTAGGGACATTTTAAAGAAACTCCAGAAACAGACCTTTCTGTACAGTTATTTTGTGAGACAGGGGTCTTCTGTCCAGTCACTTCAGTGCAGCTTCAGTCATCAATTTTATCCCTCTCTCAACAGCTTGAGTGTTGTTTGGCCACTTGGGCACCTCCAGTGGAGTCTCAATAATTTTCAGAACCTGTTGATCTGATAGAGAAGCAAGGAAAGGAGTGCAGTGACTCTCAAGCTGGTCCTAGTGGCATTAAAAAACAAAGAAGGGAAGTAACCCCAGAAAAGGACTTGATACCTGAAGTCTTAATAGAAGGGGATTCCCCTTCCAAACACTAGCAACTCCTCCTTCCTCTCCCCTCCTTCCGTCTTCCACACATCAACAACTCTTCAATAAAAGTAAGTGTCAAGTTATTACTGTTTTATACTTCATGTCTCCTTGTTTTCTGTGTAGATAAATGTACATTTCATGTAAAAAAAAAATATTTTTTAAATACTTTTGGGTGTCTGGAACGGATTAATTTGATTTACATTACGTATTTCTTATGGAGAAAATGGTTTTGAAAATCGTCAATTTTGAATTTCAGCAGATTCTCTGGAATGGATTAAGGACGATTTTCAAGGGTCCAATGTACAGTTATTATACATAGTGTAAATTACCTAGGATACCCCAAAAATTCCAGGCAAAGTGCTATACAATGCTTGTAGATACGTATAAGACATAATAAGCATGACTGGCAAGTAATACGCATTGTCCCTTCTGCATCGTGTGTAATACCTGTTGGTTTACGAGCCGCACTCTGAGACTGAGAGACAAGCAGACGGAAAGACAAACACACAGGTAGACAGAAAGACAGATAAGCAGAGCTAGACAGACAGACAGATACAGATAGACAGAGACAGACAGACAGATAGACAGAGACAGATAGACAGACAGACAGACAGATACAGACAGAGACAGACATATAGACAGACAGACATGTGTGTAACATTGAAAACAAAGGGAGGGTTCCCTCCAGCACTGCTGACATTTGTCAAATGTCACTGGGCTGTCAAGAGTTATCTGAAACTTGTCAACACACCATTCTTCAAGGAGTTTCATATAATGTATATATACTCCAGGCAGACAGAAAGACAGATAAGCAGAGCTAGATAGACACAGACAGACAGATACAGACAGACAAACATTTTTGTGTATAACAGTGAAAACAAATAAAGCAGGGTTCCCTGAGTGCACATTCATCAAGTGTCACTGCCTGTCAGCAGTTTGCTGACACTTGTCATAACACCATGCTTCAAGGTATACTCCAGCGTGTCTAAAACATTGCAGCGACCTATAAATACTTTGTATATATTTCTAGACAATAGTAAATGACCCAGGCAGGTGAAAATGTTCACCTGTGGGTGTGATTGTGACTATTTCAGTACCTAATACAGTGGTACCTCGAGTTACGAGCTTAATTCGTTTCAGAAGGCTGTTTGAGTGCCGATACCAAACAAATTTGTTCCCATAAGGAATAATGTAAATTAGATTAATCTGTTTCAGACCCCCAAAATTACACTTACAGAAATACACTTACATAATTGTTTGAGTTGGGAGCTGCTCGTAAGTCGAGGTACCACTGTATTAGTGTCAGAACAAAGATTGGCTATGAAATCACAAGAACTATTATAAATTGTAATTATCAGAACATAAAAAATCTATAAATTAAAATAAAAACGAGAAAAAAAGGTATACAGTCAACCCTCCATTTTCGTGCTTAATCCGTTCCAGAGGGATCGACTAAAACTGAAATCAACGAAAACTGAAGCCATTTTCCCCATAAGAAATAATGTAAATTCAATTAATCCGTTTCAGACACCCAGGAGTACAGTGGACCCTTGCTATTCGAACACTCCAAAACTCACCCTCATTCCAGAATGCTGTTCAAGTGCTGTTACCAAACAAATTTATTCCCATAAGGAATGATGTAAATTAGATTAGTCCATTTCAGACCCCCAAAAATACACTTATAAAAGCACTTACAATAATAAACTTACATAAAAGGGTGAATTTTGGAGTGTTCAAATAGCGAGGGTCCACTGTATTAACAAAAAATAATTTTTTAGAGATTAAATAGAGATTTACATACAGAAAAGAATGACAAATAAATATAAAGCACTAATAACATGTATAAATGAACATTTAACATCACACTTACCTTTATTGGCGACTCTTGTTGGTGTATGGAAGATGGAGAGGAGGAGAGAGGGAGGCGAGTTTAGTGTTGGGAGGCAGGACAAAATGCTTCAATTTGACACTAATATCATCTTTACGGCTTATTTATCTATCACAATTCATCTAATATGACATAATAAACAATATTAATAACATAGAAACATGATATATACTCTAGAATGAATAAAATATGTCATTATGTATGAGAGAACTGGCAGTAGTGTTGGGTTTAAGGGCCACTGACCATAAGCCGTACATATACTGCTGGTGGTGGTCGGAGGCAGCAGCAGGCCGCCACCATCTTTATTCACACAATGTACATAATTTATAAATAAGAAATATTCATACTTATATAAATAAGAAATATTTACACTTACCTTGGAGGAGATGTTGGCAGAGGGCAGCTCTGGTCTCAGTGCCCCTATATTCCTCAAACGAACAATGGAGAAGTTAAGTTTCGTGTTGTCATTTTTCTATCGATTAATGGCTTAACTTACTTGCTACACTGTTAATGCTACACTTTATCGCTGGCTGGTGCTATAGCCTTTATCGACTTGTGAAGCTTCTTTGGACCCATGGTGACTTATTTCACAGTGACAATCACTGAACCAGCAATAAACACAACAAAAGTATTGTGAATGTTTGAAAGAGCGCACTGGGTAATGTTCTCTCAATGGTAAACAACGCTAGACTGGCGTCCTGCGGGCAGGCGGACAGGTCTGGTACGGGCCACTACACGAGGGAATCGTCGCTACGAGGAAAATATTTAGCGAAAAAAGCGTTCGTTACACGATTTCACCGTTATATGGAATCACCGCTAGTCGAGGGACCACTGTACACGAAAACGGAGGGTTGACTGTATTGGCAACACTTCTGCAAGCGGCAGGAGTCAATGTTGCCGTCAGGTGAGCATCTAGCGTCAACTTCATGGGCTTATATCTCGGTAAGTACTGACCCTAAAAAAAATTTTTTATCCTATAACATGTAGAAAAATGTGCTCTTCATTTAAAAAAAAAAACTTTTTTTTTTCAAAATATTCGGAGTGCTACGCAAGTGAACGTAGATCTACATTTGGACAGTTTAAGGGTTAACCCTTTGGGGGTCGGTGCCGTACTAGTACGTTTTACGTGCCAGGGTCGGTGCCGTACTAGTACGCGTAAATTCTAGCGGCCTCAAATTAAGCGGGAAATGGCTGGTAGGCCTACATATGAAAGAATGGGTCTGTGTGGTCAGTGTGCGCAGTATAAAAAAAAATCCTGCAGCACGCAGTGCATAATGAGAAAAAACTCTGACCGTGGTTTTGGTTTAAAACAGCGACTTTGCAGTCGATTTTCGTATGGTATTTATTGATGTATTCTCGTTTTCTTGGTCTCATTTGATAGAATGGAAGATACACTACAGAAATGGAGATGATTTTCATTGGTTTTAAGATGACAAGTACCTTGAAATTGAGCTCAAAGTAGCGAAAATGTTGGATTTTTGCCGATGTTCAAGAGTAAGCAAATCCCGCAAACTGATGAGTCTAATATTCTTTCACAAGTGCGGTGATATTATTTATACCGGTTTTACAATGATGCAGTTGTATACATAACAGTAAATCTTCTATTTTTTGTGAGAATAAAAATTCAAAATGGAAAGCAAAAGTAATGTAAGAGGGGCCTGGAGACGTGACTAATGAACAGAGATGATGTTACTTTAGTGCAAGGAATGTTTGCCTTGTTTATTCTGGACCCCATTTTGAAATTGGCATCGTTTGAAATTTGTGTGAAATTAGTCAAATTGCAAATTTCTGACCACTTTTTTGGATTGTTGAAATTGGTAAATGGGCGGTTTCTTGTACTCAATCGATATAAGAAATGGAGTTCTAGCGAAATAGCTATGATTTTAGTAGACTGGAATATTGGAATTGGTCCAAAAAAATTTTGAACCTGAGAACGAGTTTGGGAGAGGGCCTGTCGACCCCCAAAAGGTTAAACCCTTCACTGTCCGTGCCGTAGTACTATGCCATGAGCTCAGCTCACTCAGATAAGCAGTGAGTGGTAAATTTGGATCAAGATATAAGAGAATGGGTTGATGGTGTGCACTATATAAAAATAATCCTGCCCCATGTAGTGCATAATGGGGGAAAACTGTGATCGTGTTTTTGGTTTAACTCTTAAACTGTCCAAACATAGATCTACGATCACTCGCGTAGTGCTCCGAATGTAGATCGTTTTATTTTTCATGCCTTCAAATTTGGTATGATAGGCCTGAGTTGCCTAGACATGAGAGAATGGGTCTGCACACTCAGAGTGCGCAGTATTAAAAAAATCTGGGACTACTTAGTACCTTATGGGAGCACCAGTTCAATTGAGCGACAGCTAGAGCAAATAGCGTGGCAAACACCATGGATTCACTGATGTCATGTCGTATTAACACTCCCCTTTTAAAAGAAAAGTAATGTTGATCCAAAGTTTAGAGGCTGTGAGATGGATGTGACCACAAGTGATCGAGGAAATATCAAAAACCTCGATAATATATTACCCATGCGTAACATTTGTGCAACATCCTTTCATTTTTTATACCACTGATAGTGTCATCCTGCCACAATGTCCTATAACCTATGCCCTAAGTAAAGAGAAACGATTCTGGAACATGTGTAATACAGTCAACCCCCGGTGTTCGACGCCATCGGCGTTCGTCCAAATCGGTGTTCAACCTGTTTTTTAACGAGAATTTTGGCCCAGTATTAGCCGATCTGCTCTGAGTTGGCGATTCGTCCCGAACGCGTACGCGTGGCCCAGCTGGGCCCGGGCACTCAGTGTGCTATTGTTTACAAGCGAGTGACCACCACCCACGCATTCATACCAGTATATTGTCATTATTCCACTGTTTTTAGTGCTTGCAACTGTTAAATAAGCCACCATGGGCCCCAAGAAAGCTCCTAGTGCCAAGCCTGTGGTAAAGAATGTCAGAAATACGGTAGAATTGAAGAAGGAGATGATAGCAAAATATGAAAGTGGAGTGTGTATCACTGAGCTAGCCAGGCTCTATGGCAAATCCCATTCAACCATCTCTTCCATTATGGCCAAGAGAAAGGAAATCAAAGATGCTGTTGTTGCGAAAGGTGCAAGTATGGTCACAAAACAGAGATCTCAAGTGCTGGAACAAGTGGAAACTTTGTTGTTGTTGTGGACCAATGAGAAGCAATTAGCAGGAGATAGTGTTTCGCAGGCGATATGTGAAAAAGCAAGGCAGTTGCATGATGATCTCGTTAAGAAAATGCCTGCAACGAGTGCTAAAGTGAATGAATTTAAAGCCAGCAAAGGCTGGTTTGACAGATTTAAGAAGCAAAGTGGCATACATAGTGTTGTGAGGCATGGTGAGGCAGCCAGTTTTGACAAAAGTGCGGCTGAAAATTACGTGAATGAATTCGTGGGGTACATAGAGGCTGAACAATTCCAACCCCAACAAGTGTTCAATTGTGACAAAACAGGCCTGTTTTGGAAGAAAATGCCAAACAGGACCTTCATTACACAGGAGGAAAAGGCACTCCCAGGACATAAGCCTATGAAAGACAGGCTAACTATTATGCTTTGTGCCAATGCCAGTGGTGATTTTAAAGTGAAGCCTTTAGTGGTGTATCATTCTGAAAATCCCCGAGTGTTTAAGAGATGCGATGTCGCCAAGTCAAATTGTGTGTGATGTGGAAGTATAACAATAAGGCATGGGTCACTTGGGACATTTTCTGTGATTGGTTCCATGAAGTGTTTGGCCCCAGTGTGAAGAAATATCTCGAGGAAAATAATTTTCCACTCAAGTGCCTCCTGATAATGGACAATGCTCTTTGTCATCCTCCAGACTTGACAGAGCAAATTGTGGACTTCAAGTTCATCAAAGTGAAGTTCTTGCCCCCTAATACCACTCCTCTCCTCCAGCCCATGGACCAGCAGGTCATTTGCAACTTTAAAAAACTCTACACCAAAGCAATGTTTCAAAAGTGCTTTCATGTGACCGTAGACATGAATATGACCCTAAAAGACTTTTGGAAAGATCATTTCCATATCCTGCATTGTGTAAACCTTATAGGTAAGGCTTGGGAGGGAGTGACTACCAGGACTTTGAACTCTGCCTGGAGAAAATTGTGGCCAGACTGTGTCCTAGAGAGGGATTTTGAAGGTTTTGGGGCTGAGCCTCAGAACCCTGAGCCTGAGCCTGATGTGCAAGATATTGTGGAACTGGGCAAGTCCATGGGGTTGGATGTTTGTACCGAGGATGTAGAACAGTTGGTGGAGGAGCACAATGAAGAGCTAACCACTGAAGATCTGCAAGAGCTTCAACAGCAACAACAGACCACAGTTCAGGAAAATGGTCCAGAGGAGGTGGAACAGAGATGGAAGAAGGTGCCTTCTTCAAGGATTAGGGAGATCTGTGCCAAATGGGCTGATGTGCAAGGCTTTATGGATGATCATCACCCTAACCAAGCTGTTGCAGGCCGTGTATGCGACATGTTTAATGACCATGTCTTATCACATTTTAGGGACATTTTAAAGAACTGCCAGACACAGAGCTCCCTGAACAGATTTTTTTATGAGAGGGGTCCAGTGACTCTCAAGCTGGTCCTAGTGGCATTAAAAGAAAAAGGCCAGTAACCCCAGAAAAAAAACTTGCCACCTGCAGTGTTAATGGAAGGGGATTCCCCTTCCAAACACTAGCATACTACTCCATCTTCTCCCCTCCTCCCGTCTTCCACACATCAACAACTCTTCAATAAATGTAAGTGACATGTTATTGTACTATTATTTCTTTATCTTATAAAATTGTGTGTACATTGAATGTCTATATGTTGTAAAAAAATATTTTATTTTAATACTTTTGGATGTCTGGAACGGATTAATTTTATTTCCATTATTTCTTATGGGGAAAATAGAATCGGAGTTCGTCCAAATCAGTGTTCGACGGGCCCTCTGGAACGGATTAATAACGAGTACCGGGGGTCGACTGTACGTATTTGTCAGGCCAACTGGGTGGGTGGGTGGGTTTGGCTGACTGACTGACTGACTGACTTTTGCTGTCTCTTCAACTGTATCTGTCTGTGCCTCTGTCTGTCTGTCTCTCTCTGTCTGTCTGTCTCTCTCTGTCTGTCTCTCTGTCTGTCTCTCTGTCTGTCTCTCTGTCTGTCTGTCTCTCTCTCTCTCTCTCTGTCTCTCTCTCTGTCTCTCTCTCTCTCTCTCTCTCTCTCTCTCTCTCTCTCTGTCTCTGTCTGTCTCTCTGTCTGTCTCTCTGTCTGTCTCTCTGTCTGTCTCTCTGTCTGTGTCTCTGTCTGTCTGTGTCTCTGTCTGTCTGTGTCTCTGTCTGTCTGTGTCTCTGTCTGTCTGTGTCTCTGTCTGTCTGTGTCTCTGTCTGTCTGTGTCTCTGTCTGTCTGTGTCTCTGTCTGTCTGTGTCTCTGTCTGTCTGTGTCTCTGTCTGTCTGTGTCTCTGTCTGTCTGTGTCTCTGTCTGTCTGTGTCTCTGTCTGTCTGTGTCTCTGTCTGTCTGTGTCTCTGTCTGTCTGTGTCTCTGTCTGTCTGTGTCTCTGTCTGTCTGTGTCTCTGTCTGTCTGTGTCTCTGTCTGTCTGTGTCTCTGTCTGTCTGTGTCTGTCTGTCTGTGTCTCTGTCTGTCTGTGTCTCTGTCTGTCTGTGTCTCTGTCTGTCTGTGTCTCTGTCTGTCTGTGTCTCTGTCTGTCTGTGTCTCTGTCTGTCTGTGTCTCTGTCTGTCTGTGTCTCTGTCTGTCTCTCTCTCTCTCTCACAGGTACACATAAGTACAGTTATCATACATAGTGTAAATTACCTAGGATAACCCAAAAAATCCAGTGCTATACACTGTACAGTGGTCCCTCGGTTTTCGCTGAAAATTCGTTCCAGAATGCTCCTCAAGTGCCATTACCGAACGAATTTACTTCCTTAAGAAATAATGTCACATAGGTTAGTCTATGTCAGACCCCCAAAAATACACTTGCAACAGCACTTACGAAAATACACTTACATAAATGTTCGAGTTTGGAGATGCACGAAAACCGAGGGACCTCTGTACTTGTAGATGTAAGGCATAATACGCATGACTGGCAAGTACTGTAATACCATGTTCACTTATCAGGAATCAGACATGACTGCATCCTGTGTAATAACTGTTGGTTCATGAGCCGCTCTCTGAGGCAGAGAGAGAAGCAGACAGAAAGACAGACACACAGGCAGACAGAAAGACAGATAAGCAGACAGAAAGACAGATAAGCAGACAGAGCTAGACAGACAGACATGTTTGTGTGTAACAGTGAAAACAAAGCCAGGGGTTCCCTGCAGCAATGCATGATCATCAAGTGTCAAACCACTGCTGCACTGTCAGCAGTTTAGTGACACCCAGTCTTTTACCATGCTTCAAGGAGTTTCATATACAGTGGACCCCCGAGTTTCGAAAGGTTCTTACTTCGTAAACATCGTGTTTCGTAAGCTTTTTACGACTTCGAGAATCGTAAAACCGCTCGTGTTTCGTAACGTATTAGACCTGTCCGCCTGCGCGGGACGCAGGACGCCGCCAGTGAAGCGTTGTTTACCATTGAGAGAACATTACCTAGTGCGCTCTTTCAAACATTCACACTACATTTGGTGTTTTTTTTTGGTGCTTTAGTGATTGTCACTGTGAAATAACTCACCATGGGTCCAAAGAAGCTTCCTAGTGGCACCCCTGTGGTAGCATTCATGGAGGGAGTGTAGCATTCATGCAGGGAGTTTAGCATTCATGCAGGGAGTGTAGCATTCATGCAGGGAGTGTAGCATTCATGCAGGGAGTGTAGCATTCATGCAGGGAGTGTAGCAGGCATGCAGGGAGTTTAGCATTGATGCAGGGAGTTTAGCAGGCATGCAGGGAGTGTAGCTTTCATGCAGGGAGTGTAGCAGACATGCAGGGAGTGTAGCAGGCATGCAGGGAGTGTAGCAGGCATGCAGGGAGTGTAGCATTCATGCAGGGAGTGTAGCAGGCATGCAAGGAGTGTAGCAGGCATGCAGGGAGTGTAGCATTCATGCAGGGAGTGTAGCAGGCATGCAGGGAGTTTAGCATTGATGCAGGGAGTTTAGCATTGATGCAGGGAATTTAGCATTGATGCAGGGAGTTTAGCAGGCATGCAGGGAGTTTAGCAGGCATGCAGGGAGTGTAGCTTTCATGCAGGGAGTGTAGCAGACATGCAGGGAGTGTAACAGGCATGCAGGGAGTGTAGCATTCATGCAGGGAGTGTAGCATTCATGCAGGGAGTGTAGGAGGCATGCAGGGAGTGGGGATTTCCCTTCGTAGAGGCTGAAGAATTCCTCCCCCAACAAGTTTTTAATTGTGATGAAACAGGCCTGTTTTGGAAGAAAATGCCCAAGAGGACCTTCATTACTCATTACTCTATCTTCCAGATGCCTGCAACTCTTCAATAAAGGTAAGTAAATGTATATATATATATTGTTTTTAATTATTTTATATGTGAATATTTTTTTGTGGAACGGATTAATTGTATTTACATTATTTCTTATGGGAAATAATGGTTCGAATTTCGAAAACTTCGTGTTAAGTACTAGCTCCTGGAACGGATTAATTACGATACTCGGGGGTCCACTGTATACAGTGGACCCCCGGTGTTCGTGAGCGTCGGAGTTCATGAAAATCGGAGTTCATGAAGTTTTTTCGTGAAAATTTTGGTTCGGTGTTCACGAATCCGCTCGGAGTTCATGATTCATCCCGGACGCGTACGCATGGACTGAGCGGTCCCGGGCACTCCATTCAGTGTCAATGTGCTATTGTTTACCAGCGAGTGACCGCCACCCATGCATTCATACCATACATTTTGTCATTATTCCAGTGTTTTTAGTGCTTGCAACTGCTAAATAAGCCACCATGGGCCCCAAGAAAGCTCCTAGTGCCAGCCCTGTGGTAAAGAGTGTAGCAGGGATGCAGGGAGTGTAGAAGGCATGCAGGTAGTGTAGCAGGCATGCAGGGAGTGTAGCAGGCATGCAGGGAGTGGAGCAGGCATGCAGGGAGTGTAGCAGGCATGCAGGGAGTGGAGCAGGCATGCAGGGAGTGGAGCAGGCATGCAGGGAGTGGAGCAGGCATGCAGGGAGTGGAGCAGGCATGCAGGGAGGGCAGTGCAGGGAGTGTAGCAGGCATGCAGAGGAGCAGGCATGCAGGGAGTGGAGCAGGCATGCAGGGAGTGAGCAGGCATGCAGGGAGTGTAGCAGGCATGCAGGGAGTGTAGCAGGCATGCAGGAGTGTAGAGTAGTAGCAGGCATGCAGGGAGTGTAGCAGGCATGCAGGAGTGTAGCAGGCATGCAGGGAGTGGGATTCCAATTCTAATCACTAACCCCTCCCCCTGTCCTCCTCCCTATCTTCCAGATGCCAGCAACTCTCTTCAATAAAGGTAAGTAAATGTTATTTTAAATGTTTAATTATAAATTTATTACTTTATAATTGGTTTGTGTGTGTAAAACTATAGTATTTATTCTTTAAAAAATGTATTTTTTTGTGAATATTTTTGGGTGGAACGGATTAATTGTATGTACATTATTTATTATGGGAAATAAGGTTTCGAGTTTCGAAGTTTTCGAGTTAAGGTCTAGCTCCTTGAACGAATTAAGACCGATAGTCGAGGGACCACTGTAATAGTATTTTTTACCTCAAATTGTGGGTAATGGTGTTTGTGGATGATTGTGAAGTGAGTGGATATGCATGGTGTGGCCCTACTGGGCTGAGGTGGATGGTTGTCGGCAGAAGTGGATGTAGAGGTTCTGGTACTAAAGTTGATGGTTGTATTGGAGTGCGCATAAATTCTGTAATGGATCTCTGGGCTCTTTTACCCTGCAGTACATTATACAGCTGATGGTAAGGCATCATCAGCTGGTCTAGACCTCGTTTCAAAGCACTGCTTCTAGATTTGTCAGGGTCCTCTTCAGTGAAAAAGTCTGCAACTTTACCAATAATATGGAACTGCTCACGTAACTGCTGCAATGTTAACTGCTTTTCTTCAGGTTTTTCTTCATTTTCTGTTATGTGGCTCCCTTGTACAGTGGACCCCCGAGTTTCGTAAGGTTCTTACTTCGTAAACATAGTGTTTCGTAAGCTTTTTACGATTTCGAGAATCGTAAAACCGCTTGTGTTTCGTAACGTATTAGACCTGTCCGCCTGCTCCGCGCCTGCGCGGGACGCAGCCAGTGAAGCATTGTTTACCCTTGAGAGAACATTACCTAGCGCGCTCTTTCAAACATTCACACTACATTTGGTGTTTTTTTTTGGTGCTTTAGTGATTGTCACTGTGAAATAAGTCACCATGGGTCCAAAGAAGCTTCCTAGTGGCACCCCTGTGGTAGCATTCATGGAGGGAGTGTAGCATTCATGCAGGGAGTGTAGCATTCATGCAGGGAGTGTAGCAGGCATGCAGGGAGTTTAGCATTGATGCAGGGAGTTTAGCAGGCATGCAGGGAGTGTAGCTTGCATGCAGGGAGTGTAGCAGGCATGCAAGGAGTGTAGCAGGCATGCAGGGAGTGTAGCATTCATGCAGGGAGTTTAGCAGGCATGCAGGGAGTGTAGCAGGCATGCAGGGAGTGTAGCTTTCATGCAGGGAGTGTAGCTTTCATGCAGGGAGTGTAGCAGGCATGCAGGGAGTGTAGCATTCATGCAGGGAGTTTAGCATTCATGCAGGGAGTTTAGCATTCATGCAGGGAGTGTAGCAGCCATGCAGGGAGTTTAGCATTCATGCAGGGAGTGTAGCATTCATGCAGGGAGTGTAGCATTCAAGCAGGGAGTGTAGCATTCAAGCAGGGAGTTTAGCAGGCATGCAGGGAGTGTAGCTTTCATGCAGGGAGTGTAGCAGACATGCAGGGAGTGTAGCAGGCATGCAGGGAGTGTAGCAGGCATGCAGGGAATGTAGCATTCATGCAGGGAGTGTAGCAGGCATGCAAGGAGTGTAGCAGGCATGCAGGGAGTGGGGATTTCCCTTCGTAGAGGCTGAAGAATTCCTCCCCCAACAAGTGTTTAATTGTGATGAAACAGGCCTGTTTTGGAAGAAAATGCCCAAGAGGACCTTCATTACTCATTACTCTATCTTCCAGATGCCTGCAACTCTTCAATAAAGGTAAGTAAATGTATATATATATATTGTTTTTAATTATTTTATATGTGAATATTTTTTTGTGGAACGGATTAATTGTATTTACATTATTTCTTATGGGAAATAATGGTTCGAATTTCGTAAACTTCGTGTTAAGTACTAGCTCCTGGAACGGATTAATTACGATACTCGGGGGTCCACTGTATCTGTGCATCCAGCTCTGCCAACATTTCCTCTGGACTCCTGTCTTCATCATCATCTTCTAAGAGCTCATTCACATCTTCATTCATATCTTCAAAACCATCACCTGATAATCTCCTTGCCAGCTGAACAATTTCCTGAACCTGACGTTAAAGAATTAACTACAGAAGACCATAACTTTCCCCAGCCTGCATTTAATGTTGATTGGGGCACTTCACTCCATGCTCTTCTAGCATAGCTGATGGCATCTGCAATGTAAAATTTATTCCAGAAGCTTGGTACTGCCAGGTTGGAGTCAGAGTCCATTGATGCAACCAGTTTTTTCATAACTTTTTTTGTGTAGTTACACTTGAATGACTTAATAACTCCCCGTTTTTTTCCCTCCCGCAAAATGAACCGTGTTAAGTTAACTTTACAAAGTGTTATACAAAAATATGCCGCGATTCTTCAATAGTTTTATAACCAAAACGTACCAAACAAACCCGTGTTAAACAACAGTCTACTGTAGCTTGAAATTGAGCTCAAAATAGCCAAAATATTTTATTTTTGCTGAAATTTCAGAGTAAACAAATCACATCACTCATCCAATACATGTCCAATGGGTCGGTCTAATATGCATTCATGAATGCACTGACATTTATGCAATTATTACAATAATGAATAACAGTAAATCTTCTATTTTTTGTGGATAAATATTCAAAATGATATTTGTGTGTAAAGCCTGGGAACGTAACTAATGAACAGAGGAAATATTTTAGTGTCAGAAATATCTGAATTATTTATTTTGGACCCTATTTTGAAATTGGCATATTTTGAAATTTGTGTGAAATTGGCCAAATTACCAATTTCTGATCACTTTATTGGTTAGTTGAAATAGTTGACTGGGCAGTTTCTTGTGCTCAATTGATAAAATGGAAGACATACTAGTGAAATAGCTACAAATTTGGTTGCCTGGAACAGTGAAATTGCCTAAAATAGGACTCGAAGCAGGCAAAATTACCGATACATCAATATCACTGATGCAGCAAAATTTGCGAAAGTGTAATTTTGTCAGTGTTCCATCAAATTTTGTACTTTTTGTATTATTATCTTCAGAAAAAGATTCTCCACCATGTCATAAGAAAAAAATAATTGGGGGGGGGGGGGGGGAAATTTCTTAAGACACTGGAGTTTACCTGGAGAGAGTTCCGGGGGTCAATGCTCCCGTGGCCCGGTCTGTGACCAGGCCTCAATATAGACAATTTTCAGATCAGGGGTCTGGACGGTGAAAAGGCTAAACCAAACACAAGGTCAGAGGTTTGCTTTTCCCCATCATGCATTGTGTGATGCAGGATTCTTTTCTTATACTGTGCACACTGCACAAACCAATTCTCTCATGTCTATGCCAAAATTTACCACTCACAGCATATTTGAGGGCACTGAGCTAAAAATGCAAGTCTTCATGAGCAACACTGGCAACAATAACATAAATCTACACAAAAGAGTGAAATGTTAAGAGAGAAAATACAAACAGTAATAGAAGGATAAATGTCACAAATGGCATGCCATAAGGATTTGTACTTGCCTAAATAATGCTTTTAATTTATATGACTCACCAGAAAAAATAAATAACTACAGTATACGAATATTTGAGCAGTATTTAGATAAGGGTAAGGAGCTGTTGTATTAACAGATTTAGAAAAGGCACATGATAAGATGGATAGAGGAAGCCATTTGGCAGATGTTGCAAATGTGTGGAATAGGAGGTAGGTTACTATACTAAGCAAGGCTTAGGTTACAGATGTAGAAGGAAGGGGCACTATTTCCCAGGAAAATATCTTATGACATCCATATTAATTTTCCCTCTTTTTTCTTTTCTCTGTCTCCAGTGTATAGCTTCTCTTGCCCCTGCTCTGGGATGATGGAGATCTCTTCATAAAAATTCCATTACTTCTGTGTATGTGGCAGGCTATCCTGAGAGATGGCTATGCTGGAAGAAAACCTTTGAAGCTCCCATAGTTGATGAACCCTTGCTGGAATGCTTGATGATATCCTTATTTCCCACTAAAGTCTTTCGGCTCAGGCTAACAGATTTTAATACCTTGTATGTGTCCTCTCATATTCCGTTCTGCATAATGGAATATGAGAGAGAAACATAGCTAGCTGTTGTTGCCACTGTTTAATTATTGTTATATAATAGGGTAGCAGCACATTGCTGACAAATCAAAGTTTGTTAAAAAAAAACTTTTATTTAATTCTACTTAGAAAAATAGACTTTCTCAAATGTAAAAAACAAGGAAATTATATTTCTGGGGTGCCAGTGTTCAGAGTTAATGCTATTACTTCTAGCTTAACACTTCTTCTTTGGTCAACTTAACTGTTTACTTTACAAATTCTGAATACCATTTGTGGGGTAAATTTAAAAAAACATACAAAGCTTGAACACTGAATAGACAAACCTCTGTTTGATCCTCTGTGTGCACCCTTGAATGAGCTCGTAACTGGCTGAGCCGGGAGAATGTCTCTGGACAGTCAACACAAGTATAGATTCTGGTGAGACGCTGAATCTTCTCATACTTTTTTCTTGGTCTTTTGCTCTTTTTTCTTCTCAGTCCCCTTCTATTGTTTGAACCCTCACCTATGTTTTCATCATTACTATCTTTATCGCTTTCTTCAATATCCTTCTTTATGTCGGCCAGGTCATCATCATCTTCCAGTTCATTGATTGCTAAGCATTCTTGAATAAAATTCTCCTCTGCAACGTTCTCA